>NW_026464423.1:0-13825 GCF_026875155.1 Cherax quadricarinatus
TCGATGAGGGACGGTGTCTCCTTATAAAACATGACTGGGGTTTCCCGAACGAAGCCTGTTTACAAGATCATTGGGGAACCACTAGATACTCAAAAATTCCCAAAGGGAAACCTCCTCCATCTTTCTCTTTAAGAAGCCTCATTGTGTGATCCAGGGAGGTAACGCCCGCTACATCTTGGTTTCCTGGCCGGCGTCTGAAGAGCTCAACATAATCTAAACATAATTTGTAATTCTTTATGTCTGTAAATTGTGATGAATGGTTTTTTAAACCGACAAGTTGAGATTGAGACACTTATGCACCATAGGAATCTTTATTTAGAAACGTTTCGCCACACAGTGGCTTCATCAGTCCAATACAAAGCAGAGAGGTGAAAGAAGAGGAGGAGATTTGAGGTAATCAGTCCCTCAGCCTGGAGTCGATGTGTTTCAGTCCATCAATCAAGATTGATGGACTGAACACATAGACTCCAGGCTGAAGGACTGATTACCTCAATCTTCTCCTCTTGCAACTCTCTGCTTTGTATTGGACTGATGAAGCCATGTGTGGCGAAACGTTTCCTAAACAAAGATTCCCATATGGTGCATATGTGTCTCAATCTTCAACATGTCTGTAAATTCCTCACAATATAATTGTATTCATTAATATGCAAACATTTGTCCTCGTGTATTATTCAAACAAAAAATTATAATATCCACACACAACACACACACACACACACACACACACACACACACACACACACACACATGAAGAGGAGCTCAACACGAGATTTAAGGAAGTATCTACAATGGAGACAGGAAGGACTCTGGGAAGACAGAACAGAGGGGGACACAAACAAGGAATATACCAACAAGTGTAGGATGACATACACACAACTGAGGAGGAGCTGAAGAAGCTGCTAAGTGAACTTGATACCTCAAAGGCAATGGGACCGGACATCTCCCCGTGGGTCCTTAGAGACGGAGCAGAGATGCTGTGTGTGCCACTAACGACGATCTTCATCACATCCCTCGAAGGAAACATAAACACATATGTAGTTTAATGTTATTCTTTATTGACAACGTTTCGTCCACACAGTGGGCTTTTTCTAGTCACAAACAGATCTACCTGGGGTACGAACGAACGAAAGTTCAAATAAGATCCCAAATGGATGATGTCCCGGGGAAGCAACGGGAAGACGAAGAATAGTCCTAAGAGGAGGTCTTAGTCGTAGAAAATAACCAGGCTTAACCCACAGCAAAGGCCGATCGTGGGACAGATATTGAGAAAGAAATTCAGGCTCTTGTTGTGGGACTGCCGGTGGGGTTGAGCGGGGAGGAAGGAACATGCGAAGTTAAGCGCTAGAGAGAGGTAGAACAGAGCATGTCTTAACCCAAAAGCTAAGGCGAACGTGGATCAGAGAATGGTACCTGTCATAGAAGGTACATGTCCACGAAACCCAAGTTATTTAGATAGGGTTAGGAAGCAGGATCAAGGCAGGAGTAAGAAAAGGTGTGTTGGTTGTGGGTCTGCGAAATGTCTCGTCAAGGAAGAGCTCCAGTAGTCATGTCGTGTCCTTAAGTTTGTCAATCTGTCTCACTGAGCGTCCTTCCAGTACCAGATTCAGCGGCAGGGATGTCTAAATTGGGCATTGAGAGACTCGCTTTGGCGAAGTCCTACATGTTTTAGCTTGTAGAGCCCGCAAGGCCTTATAGCTATTTGCCCATGCTTGAGTGAAATGTGTCCGTGTAAAACGAAGAAGGTAGACAAGATAAATCGCCAAGGACATGACATATTGTGTGATGGGGATGTAAGTTGCGGTGTCAGCTGTTACTGGAGCTCAACAGTTAATGGAGGATCTCGTTTCCTGTAATTAAAATACTATGCTGCATTTTAGAGCTGCATTTGGTTATGATCCTCCATTTTTGTTCCAAGATGGCTATCCTGTCGACCTCTTTTTGGCATAAATATAAGTTGTAAAATGTCGTCGCATAGCAGTGTGATGGAATTGTGGTATACAGTGTTGGAAATTTCATTATGGGAAAAAGACACTTACTTGCATTCGGGACATTTATTAAAGGAAACTTTTTGCCACGAGTGGTTTTTTCATTTCTAATACAGAAAAACTAAAAAACATTTATATATATGTGGCAGGGTCAGGTGAGTGACGGGGGGGGAAGGTGGTGTGTAGTAGTAATAGTAGTAATGGAACAAAGGAGGGGGGCAAGAAGGAACCCTGCTGGCATAAAGTAACACCAGTCCCCGGGATGGGTAATACCTTTTGCTTAGAATTTTGAAATACTGTAATACCTTTTGGGCGTTTAAAAAAGCTCCACCCGCACTTTTTCTCCAATTGTTTCATACTAAACAATGTCTTCCCCAGACTGAGGGACTGCCCACCTCAAATTTAAGGGTAAAGGACTGTTACATCGCTTCAATATCTCTCTTTATCAACCTTCCTGACTTGACTGAAGAAGCCACTTGTAGGCAAACGTTTCACAATAAAGATACCTAATTTTTGATAGGTCTTACCAACCCCCGGGATTTTTCTTTATAGTGTTACTGACAAAAATTAGTGCAGCTTCATGCTTTTTTTCTCCGTTTTAAAGTCGTCTTCTTTAAAAACTAGTTTAGCTTTATAAAATTTAAAACATTCAACTCTTGGGGATCTTTATTGAATAAACGTTTGCCACACAGTGGCTTCATCATCCCAAAAAAGGGAATCTTGAAGAACAGGGGAGAATGAGGGAACAGTCCCCCCAACCTTTAGTCGAGTGTGGCGAAAAGTTTTCCCCAAAAAAGATACCCAAAATTTTTACATGTTGTTTACGAAATGGTATAAATACCCCAAGAGAGAGTAAGACACATTTGCAACATCTGGGTATCTTATTGTAGACGTTTGGGCCATCCAGTGGCTTTATCAATACAAATTCTAGGCATAACTTGAAGACAGTAGAACTATGTACAGAAGATGAGGTAATCAGTCCCTCAACCTAGGAGTAGGTGCGAACAGCACCATAGTCGTGGAGATTCTGAAGCAGAAGAAAGAATCCTGGCGCTTATATAGTAACGTCAGGTGTAGCAGACGAGGGCATATTCACTGGTAGGCGGGATTCCCCAGTGGAAGTAGGTCCTTCCCAAAGAGATGGGTTAGTTTGTAGTAGTAGATGTCGTAGTCGTGAAGGTTATGTACATGTCCTCAGAATTAAGATTCCATGATGTTGCAGTGTCTGACAAGTTGTGTACGAAATGGTATATAATACGACTATGGTGCTGTTCGCACCTACTCCTAGGTTGAGGGACTGATTACCTCATCTTCTGTACATAGTTCTACTGTCTTCAAGTTATGTCCTAGAATTTGTATTGATAAAGCCACTGGATGGCGAAACGTCTACAATAAAGATACCCAGATGTTGCAAATGTGTCTTACTCTCATCTTGTCGGTATTATATACCATTTCGTACACAACTTGTCAGACACTGCAACATCATGGAATCTTAATTCTGAGGACATGTACATAACCTTCACGACTACGACAACTACTACTACAAACTAACCCATCTCTTTGGGAAGGACCTACTTCCACTGGGGAATCCCGCCTACCAGTGAATATGCCCTCGTCTGCTACACCTGACGTTACTATATAAGCGCCAGGATTCTTTCTTCTGCTTCAGAATCTCCACGACTATGGTGCTGAGAGTAAGACACAAGTGCAACATCTGGGTATCTTTATTGTAGACGTTTCGCCATCCAGTGGCTTTATCAATACAAATTCTAGGACATAACTTGAAGACAGTTATGTCCTAGAATTTGTATTGATAAAGCCACTGGATGGCGAAACGTCTACAATAAAGATACCCAGATGTTGCACTTGTGTCTTACTCTCATCTTGTCGGTATTATATACCATTTCGTACACGACTATGGTGCTGTTCGCACCTACTCCTAGGTTGAGGGACTGATTACCTCATCTTCTGTACATAGTTCTACTGTCTTCAAGTTATGTCCTAGAATTTGTATTGATAAAGCCACTGGATGGCGAAACGTCTACAATAAAGATACCCAGATGTTGCAAATGTGTCTTACTCTCAAGTTGCACATGTTGTTAGGTAAGACACATATGCAACAGTTAGACAACTTTATTCCGAAACGTTTCGCCTACACAGTAGGCTTCTTCAGTCGAATACAGAAAGTAGGCAGGAACAGTAGAGATGTGAAGACGATGTAATCAGTCCATCACCCTTAAAGTCGTAGAATTTGAGGTTGTCAGTCCCTCGGCCTGGAGAAGTTCAGTTCCATAGTCAGGAACTATCTGAAGATCAAGCGACAGTGCGGAGACTTAAATACTGTCGGAAGAAGAGGTGCAGGGTAGTAGTAGTAGTTGAAGATTGAGACACTTATGCAGCATATGGGAATCTTTATTCAGGAAACGTTTCGCCACACAGTGGCTTCAGTGGTACATTCTACAAGATTGATGGACTGAACACATCGACTCCAGTTGTGATGAATGGTTTGAAAAACCGACAAGTTGAAGATTGAGACACTTATGCAGCATATGTGAATCTTTATTCAGGAAACGTTTCGCCACACAGTGGCTTCATCAGTCCAATACAAAGAGGAAGGCGTAAGGAGAGGAGGAGAATGAGGTAATCAGTCCCTCAACCTGGAGTTGAGGGCTGATTACCTCTTCTCCTCCTCCGACCCAGTTGGGGAGATTACCTCATTCTCCCCCCTTCCCCTTTACGCCTTCCTCTTTGTAGGGCTGATGAAGCCACTGGGGGGAAAACGTTTCCTGAATAAAGATTCACTATGCTGCATAAGTGTCTCAATTTCCACATGGGGACTCCGGGTTTGGGGGACGTTTACCTTTTTTCCCCTCCTCTCCTTCCCCTTTTCCTTTTGTTTTGGGACTGATGAAGCCATGGTGGGGAAACTTTTTCCCGAAAAAGATTCCCATATGCTGCAAATGTTCAATCTTAACTTTCGGGTTTTTTAAACCATTCTCACAAGTAGTAGTATAGGGTAGTAATATATATGAGAGGCAACGAAGTCTGTCCCTCTCAATTCCCAAACCCCTTTCACTTTAAAAACTTTTCAAAGGGGTTTTCTGTACCAAAGCCACGTGTTGCAGGTCGACAAAATGAACATCAAAATTTTAAATACCGACAGGTTGTTATAAGACACAATGCAACAGTTAGAAACTTTTTTCCCAAAAAGTTTGCCACAAGTAGGTTCTTTTATGAATACAGAAAGTACAGAACATAAATGTGAAGACAATTTAAACAGTCCACACCCTTTAAAGTCGTAAATTTGAAGGTTTTCAGTCCCCCCGGCCTGGAGAAATTTAGTTCCATGCAGGAACTATCTGAAAAATCAAACGACATGCGGGGAAATTAAAAACTGTCGGGAAAGGGGAAGGGGAGGGGATTGTAGTATAGGAGTAGTAATAGTTTAATGAGAGCAACTGAAGGCCATGTCCCTCTCAATCCAACCCTTTTCCTTGAAAACTTTTTCAAAGGGGCTTTTTTTGTACCCAAAATGCCACGTTTGCGTGTCTGACAAGAGAACATCAAAAGGGGAACAAAACCGACAGGTTGTTAGGGAAGACCATAGCAACAGTTAGACAAAATTTTTTCCGAAAAGTTTCGCCAACAGTGGCTTCTTTAGTCGAATACAGAAAGTGGGAGGAAAAGTAAGATGTAAGACATGTAATCAGTCCATACCCCTTAAAAGTCGTGAATTTGGGTTGTCAGTCCCTCGCCTGGAAAGTTCAGTTCCATATCAGGAATATCTGAGACAAGCGACATCTTGCAACACTGCAACACGTGCATCTTGGTACAGAAAAAACTTTAAAAAGCTTTTTAAGTGAGAAGGGTTGGATCGAGAGGGGGCATGACCCTCTTTGCCTCTCACACTACTATTTACTACTACTACTACACTACTACTACTACTATACCCGGGACCTCTCCTTCCGACAGTATTTTAAATCTCCCCACTGCGCTTGATTTCAGATAGTTTTTCCCGACTATGGAACGAACTTCTCCAGGGCCCAGGGGCGACAACCTCAAATTCTACGACTTTAAGGGGGATGGACTGATTACATCTCTTCACATCTCGTACTGTTCCTGCCTACTTTCTGTATTCGACTGAAGAAGCCAACGGTGTAGGCGAAACGTTTCGAATAAAGTGTCTAACTGTTGCATATGTGTCTTACCTAACAACGGTAGTATAGTGGTTGTTAGGTAAGACGACATCCACAGTAGGTATCTTATTTGAAACGTTTCCGCCTACACAGTTGGCTTCTCAGTCAAGTACAGAAAAGTTTGATAGAAGCAGAAGATACTTGAAGACGATGTAATCAGTCCACACCACCCTTAAAGTTTGAGTGGTCATCCCTCATCTGGAGAAGAGCATTGTTTCCATAGTATGAAACTATTTTGAGAAAGTAACGAACGAAAACGAAAGTTTCAGGTTAAATCCAAATGGAATAGCGGGAAGACGGGACAGACGAAGAATAGTGCTGGCGAGGATGTTTCTTAGTCGTAGAAATAGGCCAAGGGCTTAACCAGCAGCATAGGCATCGTGAGGACAGATCTTGAAAAGAGAAATTCAGTTCTTCTGTTGGGACTTTCCGGGGGTGACGGGAGTAAGACTTGCGACGTTTAAGCTAGAGAGAGTGCAGAATGAGTCATGTCTTAACCCAAAAAAGCTAAGGCGAACGGTGGGTCAGAGAATGGTACCTGTCTTAGAAGGTACCTGTCAGCGGATCCAAGGTTTATTTTAAGTAAGGGTTAGGAGCAGGATCATTGCAAGGAGTAGAAAAGTTGGTTGTTTGTGGGTCTGCGAATGTCCTTCGTCAGGAGAGAGGTCCAGTAGTCATGTCGTGTCCTCAAGTTTGTCTATCTGTCTTGTCACTGAGCCTCTTCCAGTACAGATTCAGCGCACGGACGTCTAACTGGGCAAGGAGAGACTCGCTTGTGGCGAAGTCCTCCCATCTGAAACATCAAGCACCACTCCAGCGCAAGCGCCTTGTTCTGGACCGCTGCATTTTAAGTAAGTTTGTTTTTGCTGCAAGAAGAGGGCTAGAGGAGAGTGGTTATCAAGGACGTATTAGGGATTTTTAGAGGTGTAGTTTTGTGCTTGAAGGCATGTTCAGCTTTGAGAACCGCAAGGGCCTTACTAGCCATTGCATGCTTGAGTGAATTGTCCCGTGTAAAAGCAGAAGATAGTCAATATTATGCCAAGGACAGTGACAGATTGTGTATAGGAAGTAATGCGGGTGACCCCCTCAGCTGTTCTGAGTTCGACAGGTAATGGAGGATCACGTTTTCCTTTAGGTAAAATACGTAATGCTGTATTTTGCTGCATGGTTTTGATCCTCCAATTTTTGGTTCCAATGGCCTATCCTGTCAACCTCATTTTGTGTTTTGTGTGGGAAGTGTATCTATATTGGAATGAGTTGAAAAGTTAGTTAATGTCGTCTGCATAGGCAGGGTATGAGTTGTGGTATACACAGTGTTGAATGTCTTTAGTGTATAAAATTGTAGAGGTAGGGGAAAGGACAGATCCCTGGGGGTACTCCACATTTAGTGTGAATATCAGAGTAACAGCCTTGAATATGATTCTCATGTACGGCCGCTAGAAGTTGCAGAGGAGTTTACGAGGTATAGAGAGGCGGGTTGAAGTTAGTGCAAGAGTTTGTACTTGACCCCTGGCCACACAGTGTCAAAAGCTTTTTCAACGTCCTTTGCAACAGGGCTGTCCTGTTTCTTTGTTTTGTGTTTATGTGGATGTATTGAAATGATTTAATGGCATCCTGTGTGAGCTGTTGTTCTGAAGCCAAACCGAGTGTGCCATCTGAAAGTAGAGAATTAATGTTCCAGGTATCTTCGAAGGCGATGAATAATGAGTTTTTCAAAGAGTTTTCCTAAAGTTTCGAGGAGGCTGATAGGCGTTATTTCTTAGGGTCAGAGTGGTCTTTATTGGTTTATAGGAAGGAGGATAGCAGTAGAAGCTTTGAAGAGGGAAGGGAGTATCCAAGGCAAGGAGCATTGAGGAGTTTGTGTAGGCAGTATGATAGATCAGGAAGGTGTTTTCAGATATATGGTTTAGGCCAAGGACAACCAGGAGCCTTGGAGAAGGTGTCGAGGAGAGTTTTAATGTTCTGGTCTGTGTGGTGAAAGGAGTGTCGAGTTCCTTGGAGGAGTAAGTGTGTCTATATGTATGTGGCTGTCTGGTGTTGTTTCTTGTGATGTGTGCAGTGTTCCAGGTTCTATGTTCTGAATGTGTTTGAAAAACGTTAGGGCGAGGTGGGTGAGGGTGAAGACGTTTCTCCCAGATGTGTAGAAAGATGTTTTTTGGTAGGCAGCTGTGGGTCTGAGAATTGTGTGTTGTTGTGGGTGATGTGTTTTGAATTTGTTGGTGAGGAGTAGTGCCTCTGATTTTTTTGAATAAAGTCCAGAAGGCTTTAGTGTTTTTTTAACCACGCGCTTCCGCTGGTTGTATTAGTCCGTGACTAAGTGATTGTTGTGTCTTGGTCTAGGCTGTGTAAAATGTTGTTTTCTAAGAAGTGAGATCAAATCGGCTGATTTAAATCTATGTGTGTTTGTAAGGAAGCGGTTGTGGTAGCAGATAATTAGTCTTCTTGTTTCTGATGACGGTTTGAAGGAATAAACGAGTGGTGTGAGTTTTCTTTTGTATTGCATTTGCTTGCTTGTCTACTGGTGTCCGATGAAATCAAGTTGAGTATCGATGTCAGAGATAGGTTTGTTTGTGTAGTCATAGTAGGTTAATATTGTCTATTGTTGTTTAAAGCATCCCAGTCAGACGTTCTTGTAGGAGAATAGAAGGGTGGTTGGAATGAGGATAGGGTTGGAGGGGATGTGTAAGATGACTACGGGATGTGATCCAAGTCTGTAATAGGGCCAGTGAGATGTACTGTTGAAATAAACTGGCTCGGTTTGCCAGAAATGATGTCTGGTTTTGCCTTGGCCCGTGTGGTTGAAGAAGGTATAAAGTCTGGCAAAGATGAATTAGGTGTTTATGGTTTTGTGAATTGAGTAAATTGTGACCAAGTTGGTTGTTACTGGTGTGATAATAGGCAGGTGTTTGGCATTCATGTTAGCTATAGTAAGGTTGGGTGTTGGTGTAGTGAAGACTAGGAAGTCGTGTATGTTTGAGAGTAGTGGTTGGGCGAGCATAGGTGGTGAAAAAGGATAAAGGGGCCAAGTGGGTGTGAATTCTGACCGCAAGACATGTTGGTGATAAAAGGGATAGGGAAAATTCTTGTTTAAGTGGGAAGTGACAAGATGGCAACCCCATCGGGTGATCATAGGGGGACTGTAGTGCAGTATAACCATAATGGCGGATACATTGAGCTTTGAGGCAGGAGTTCTGTTAGCAAAATAATATCTGGCCTCTCTGCTTCAAGGAGCTCGGCCAGTAGGTGTCTAATTGTTAAAGTAAGAACGAAACGTTGAAACGGAATCACATTAAACTTTTATTGGTTTCGTCGTCTTTAGCAAAGTTAATGTCTGGGGAGGAGTTTTGGCTTAAAGCCCGTGATATGGAGTCCCCCCCCCCCCCCCCCCCCCCACCCATCAGTGGATGTGTGTTTGTTAGGTTGCTATGGACCCCTATCCTGGAGGGGGAGGAAGAGATGGATCCGGTTTTTATGTTCTTTGGTCTGGCCTTAAATTGGGTAGGGTTTTAGGTTTGAGTGGATTTTGTCGGAGGAGTGGAGTTGGACGGGATGATTTTGGAGTGGTGAAGTGGGTCGAAGGTGGAGGCAGAGGAAGTGGAAGGTTTTGGTAAGCTGTGAGAAGTGGAAGCTTTGGAAGGGTGAAGTGGGTAAGGAATGGGGGGAGGGTGTCCCCAAAGCAGTAAGCATAGGGGTGTTGGTGGGAGTGTAGAAGAGTGAAGAGAGTAGTGGGAGAGAGAGCGGTGGGAGTAGAAAGTGGGTGGTGGAGAGAGGAAGAGGGAGCGGTTTTGTAGAGGCGGGGAAGAGAAGCAGGCAGGAGGATAATTAAAGAGGAAGATTGTTTAGCAGACAAGATTAGGTTAATGGACATTGGAGTATCTGATGTAACTGTGTAATTACCATCGCAGATGGGCAGCAGTGGCAAGTTGACAGTTTAGTTTTGCCGTCCTAGAGTGGGGTGTAGAAGGAAGTCTTGTATCTGTGTTTTGGTGTTTGAGTGGTAAGTAAAAGAGTGACCCAGTGCGCAACATCTGGGTATATTTATTGTAGACGTTTCGCCATCCAGTGGCTTTATTCAATACAAATTTCTAGACATAACTTGAAGACAGTAGAACTATGTACAGAAATGAGTAATCCAGTCCCTCAACCTAGATAGGTGCGAACAGCACCATAGTTGTGGTGCTGTTCGCAACCTACTCCTAGTTTTGAGGGAACTGATTACCTCATCATCTGTACAAAGTTCCACTGTCTTCAAGTTATGGCCCTAGAATTTGTATTGATAAAGCCCTCTGGATGGCGAAACGTCTACAATAAAGAGACTCCAGATGTGCACATGTGTCTTAATATCCCACTTGTCGTATTATATACCATTCGTACACAGACCAAGGCGCGGGGAGGCTCAGGCTTGGGGTAGGGAGGAAGAGCAGGGAAGGGGTTTGGGGAGGGGAGGGAGTTGCTTGCTCTGAGGGAGGAGCGAAGTTCTTTCTAGAAGGGCAGGAATTTGCAACTGCAGTGTGTGACACCGCCGCAGCTAGAACATTTAAGGGGAAGGTCGCAAGTATGCCAGAAGTGGCCAGTTTCCTGAACATCTGGAGCATACTGTGTAGATGTCATGAGTTTTTGGCGTGGCCGAATTTGTAGCATTTAGACATTGTGTGATTGGGTGAAGTTCGGAGTGAAGAGAGCGTTTTGGAGGAATGCGGATGACCTGGGCAAAGATTCCTTGACTGAAGAGGGTAGAGGCGTCAGCAGGAGGTAGAACAGCCGTATTTTGAGAATGGTAGATTTTCCCTGGCTTAAATATCGTCAACAGGAGACTTTGTTCGTAGTACTGATATCTTTTATAAGTCTTCTTTGTCTGTGTCATAGGCTGTCAGAGAGATAGTCTACGTGTTTAGCAATGACGTCTTTTGGCACGGTGCTCCAGGATTCAAATAATGGTGAAGCCTGCGTTGAGAAGTTTTTGTCTGTATCGTCGTGAGTGGTACGCTCTAGGAAGTTTGTCAAGAAGGATTTGAGCCGAAGTTGGTTTGAAGACTTTAAGTGAGGTGAACCAGTGATCTGATATAATAAATTTCCGACATATAGTGCATCAGATTAGAAATTTGAGGTTAGCGAGAAGAATTGGATTTTGTAGAAGCAGAGGCAGGTGTGGGAGGTTTGGGGGAGAGTGGAAGGGGGGTGAGGAGGGTGGAAGGCAATGAAGGCATCGTCTAATTAAAAAACATGTAAGTGGAGGTGACAATCGCCAAAAAGCGAGAGTACTCAGCTAGGCAAGTACGTTGTAAAGAGACACACGTACTGCCTGGCGCAGGACACTGAGGAGGTGAACTGTAGCTTGATGGAGCACTGTATATCCTGAGTGGTTGCGAGACTGGCTGTATGGCGTGCAGTCAACAGGCGAAGAGAATTCAGGCAGCAAGAGGCTTCGGTCGGCAACCACCGACGCACCAATCCTGATGGGTGAGAAGGAAACGAAGGTCAGCAAGCACTACTCAAGCACTACCAACTCGGGTAATTCGAGAGAGGCGAGATCGTCGATGTGTTAGGTAAGCACACGTCACCACTCGAGCTAAGTCGACTTACCTGGCACAGGAGATACCGTGATCACGAGAAGAAGTTGTTGTTAAAGATTCGCCGGTATTCTCCCGGCCCGGGCCCTTCCAAGTGGTGGCCCGGCACTGGCTCCCTGTCTAGGAGTTCTGAGACCTAAATACCCTTTGTTGCAGTGGTCTGACAGAGTGAACATTAAAATGGTATAAAATACCGACAGGTTGTTAGGTAAAACACATATGCAACAGTTAGGTATCTTTATTATGAAACGTTTCGCCTACACAGTAGGCTTCTTCAGTCAAGTACAGAAAAGTTGATAGAAGCAGAAGATACTTGACGACGATTGTACTCAGTCCAGCACCCGTAAAGTTTGAGTGGTCAGTCCCCTCAGTCTGGAGAAGAGCAGTGTTCCATAGTATGAAACAAATTGTGAAGAGAGTTGGTTGTGGTTAAAGATTCGCACGGTAAGTTTCCCCGGCCCGGGCCCTTCCAAGTGGTGCCCGGCACTGCTTCTTCCCTGTCTATGAGTGTCTGAGACCTAATCCCCATGGGAGGAGGCAGCAAGTACCCCCCCCCTCATCTTTGTAAGTACTAACTCGGGGCTCTGGCTCCAAACCATGCCCTAGAAGGGGCAATGCATGGTTCGATTCGTGCTAGCGCTGTGCTCTCCTGTGTGAGTGTCGTGTGTTGGTGTTCATGTTCTTTCATGTTTTGATTCCCAGGTCCTTCTGGCCTAGCCCAGGTCTTCTCCAGATGGGACCCGGCAGTGGCCCCCCGGGTGGGGGTGACGATAATCATCTTTCTTCTTTCGTGGCCTCCTGTTGGAGGATGTCGCTTCTTCTATCTTGCGCTGACTTCACCCAAAGAAAGCGCAGTCGGCAGAAGGCAGCAGTTACAGGGTTGATTGGAGCCACACCCCACTTTAGCGGAAAGCAAAGTGGCGGGTGAGTGGTCCATGGAAGTCGTGCTAAGACGAGGGGACCGTCTATCAAGGTCCCCTATTCTGAAGGCATCCTGAATTTCCTCTTTTGAGTGTACTTGACTTCCCACAAGGTGTTGGTGTGGCAGTGAGTAGTCTGGTCATGTCTTCAGTGGTGTATGTAGCAGTTGGTCCGTAGGTATACTTGACTGTTCCGTCCTGGAGGTATATGGTTTCTGAAGACACTTGGTTCTTATACTCCTTGGTTTGTAGAAGTATACACCGCTTCAGATATCGGACCCGTTGTGTGGGCAGCAAGTGTCAGTGACCAGGGCTCCGTGAGGTGCATCCGCAGTGACTTGTGTTGTTGCTTTCTTGGGCTGGGTGAAGTGAAGGCGAATTCCGACGGGCAGTTGCTCTAGCAGGGAGAAAGGGTGTGGACTCTCATTGGGGGGTTTTTGCCGACGTTAAGTCTCTGTTGGTCCATCTCTGTGTCTGTGGAGGTTGTGAAAGGGGTGGAGCACGTGATGCTGGAATATTTGCATAATTTTTGGATCCAGTGGAGGTGGGATCAGGGAATGGGAGGCCAGGCATATTTTTTAGTTTAAAAGTTTTTATTTATGGGGGTGTTGAAGGAACCAGGCTCAGCTGCATTCGTAATGGCAACATAATGCAACAAAAAATCTTGGGGTCGGCAGTAGGTGCTGGAGGAAGTGGGGGGGCATTGCGTGGCATGTATATCTTTGGGAGTGCTGCTTGAAGTTTGGGGTAGCAGAAAATGTGGTTGCTTGTGGTTGGGTTTTTTTGTTGTTTTTGTTTTTGAGTATGTCCTTTGGTAGGGGCCCCGGCAGCAAAAATTTTGGTGTCTTCTTTGCATTCGCATTTTGGGGGTGAAGCAGTAGTTGCAATTCTTGAAGTCTGACCTCCGGCACAGGTGGAGCAGAACTTCTTTTCCCTTGGAGGCAATCATTTGGGGTGTGTAATAAGTAACAATTATAGCCCCTGTGGATATTTGGAATTTCTTGCTTCATGAAAAGGGTGGGTTTAGTGGGGAATAGTGAAACCAGGCCTCAGCGAACTCTGGGTGCCATGTTGACGCACTGAGGTGCCTTCGCAGGTGAAGCATTGGGATTTTAGAAAGAAGTCCACCTTGGCCCAAGGGTTTTTTGCTTCGA
>NW_026464424.1:0-14590 GCF_026875155.1 Cherax quadricarinatus
AGGGGCCCGACCTTGGGAAAGTGGGGGGGAGAAATCTAGGGGGCACGAAGGTCTCCTGGACACATGGACCCTGGGAAAGAAGAGATACTGGTTAAAAAGGCAACCTTTGGGAAGTGGGGGAAAGGGGGAAAAATCTGAGGGGAACAGATGGACCCTAACACAGGACCCGGGGGAAAAAAGGGATACTGGTTTCCAAGCGCCCCCATGAAAGTGGGGAAGGGGAAATCTAGGTGGACAGAGAACTCCGGAACATGGGCCTGAAAAAAAAAGGGGATACTGTTACTAAGGCAGACCTTGGGAAAGTGGGAAGGGAAATATCGAGGGGGAAAAGATGGACTTTTCCTGGAAAACATGGACCTGGGAAAGAAGGGGAAACTGGACTAAAGGGAGACCTGGGGGAATGGGAAGGGGGAAACGAGGGGGGCACAAAGACTCCTGACACAAGGACCTTGGAAAGAAGGAAACTGGTTCTAAGGGAGACCCTATGAAAAGGGGGGAAAGGGGGAAAACTGAGGTGGACAGATGAACTCCTGACCATGGGCCTGGGAAAGAAGAGATACTGGTTACTAAGGCAGACCTTGCAAAGTTGGGGAAGGGGGAAATCTGAGGGGGCAATGATGAACTCCTGGACACATGGACCTGGGAAAGAAGGAGATGCTGGTTTTTTTACAGACCCTGGGAAAGTGGGAAAAAAAGAAAATTCTGAGGCGGACAGAGACTCCTGGACACATGGGCCTGGGAAAGAAGGAGAAAACAGGTTCTATGGCAGACCCTTGGAAAGTGGGGAAGGGAAATATCTGAGGTGGACAGAAGAACCCTGGACACAAGGCCTGGGGAAGAAGAATACTGGTTTCTAAGGCAACCTGCGAAAGTTGGGAAGGGATTAAATTTTGAGGGGACAATATGAACTTTCCCGGGCACATGGGCCGGCAAAGAAGGAGATGCTGGGTTTCAAGGCAGCCCCGGGAAAATGGAAAGGAAGAATATCTGAGGCGGGCAGATGGGCCCCCCCTGGACACATGGACTGGGAAAGAAGGAGTACAGGTTTCTATGGGAACCTTGGGAAAGGGGAAAAGGGGGAATATCTGAGGGGGCCCAGATGGCTCCTGGGCACATGGGCCTGGAAAAAGAAAGATACGGGTTTTATAAGGCCCTGGGGAAAATGGGGAAGGGAGAATATCTGAGGGGACACAGATGAACTCCTGGACACATGGACCTGGGAAAGAAGGAGATACTGGTTACTAAGGCAGACCTTGGGGAAGTGGGGAAGGGAAGAATATCTGAGACACAGATGGACTCCTGGACACATGGACCCTGGAAAGAAGGAGATACCTGGTTTACTAAGGCAGACCCTATGAAAAGTGGGGAAAGGGAAAATATCTGAGGTGGACAGATTGAACTCCTGGACACATGGAAAAAAAAACCCCCCCCCCGGAAAGAAGAGATACGGTTACTAAGGCAGACCTTGGGGAAGTGAGGAATGGAAATATCTTGAGGGGACACAGAGGACTTCCTGGACACATGGACCTGGGAAACAAGGAGATACTGGTTGTTATGCAGGGTTCTGCATGACATCGTAATGTACATATAGTGGAGAAGTGTGCCAAAATAATACGAATATTATAGTTGTAAAGAATAATTTTAATAATTTATAATGTGCATTTGGGTAAGTAAAGTACCCTAACTAATTTATAAAGAAATTTCTGTTAATGTTTATTTTCAAGGATGTTTGGTACGCGGAGTAAGGGTGGTTTGAGGGAGTCACGTGACGTGAGCATGTTGTAGAGCTGGCGTCGGAGATGCTGTGTATTTAAGATAAGTTTTTAGTTGTACACTCATTTTTGTTTATTTCCAACTCAAGCCATAGGCTTTCATATGGCTTACCCTGTATGTTCACCCAGGCTCCGACATGGTCAGGGTGCTGTGGGATGATTGATGAAGTAAGAAATGAGGTTTGTATGTAATGACGCCGTGGCGCTGACGCAGCCTAGTGTTATGGTGGCTGAATCTCCAGCCAGCTGTGGTGTGGTACCCTCATTTGGGGCTTTAGAAATTAAGGTTTTTCTGTTATGTTTATGTTATGGGATGAAATTTTATTTAAAAAGATATATTTTCCTAATTGGGGATTTTTTGCCTAACCCTCTGTTTTAACCAACCCATTGAAGTTAACCACATACTGGTTTAGTTAGGCGCTTTCTGTTTTGACTGGTATAGCCCGGGGTGGCCGGTTTTGGGCTTGAGATGGTGTGTAACTTTACCTTTGCGCCCCTTAGACCAGCTCAACCCCCAGCATCCCACATTTTTGTATAACATGGGGGCCTGTGTATGGGAGAATATCAAATTTTATGTGGTAAATTATTCAAGTTTGCAGCAACTGGAAATCAATAATCTTGTTTTTTACTGGGTTGGTCACAGGAAGCATTCACTATAACACTCACACAAAAATAATAATTCTTATACCTTGTTGTATATTGCTGGTTTTAGGGATGTTATTATTAATTAATACCCGTGAATAATTTACTTTTGTGTGCAATATTGCTGGTTTTTAGGGTGTTATTATAATACCCTGTGAATTATTTTACTTTTGTGTGCAACATTGCAGTTTTTAGGGTGTTATTAATACCTGTTGAATAATTTACCCTTCTGTATAATATTGCTGGTTTTTAGGGTGTTATTAATAATTAATATCCTGTGAGAATAATTTAACCTTCGTATAATATTGCTGTTTCTGGTGTTATTAATTAATACTCTATAAATCATTCACCTTTCGTACCCATATTGGTTGATTTTTTAGGGTGTTATTAATACTTGATATTTTGGCATAATTTTACCCCTTGCAGGTACAATCTTGCCTGATTTTAGAGGGGGTTATGATTACCTAAATTTCTGGAAATAATTTACCTTTGCAAGTGCAGTAAGCTCTTTTTTTTTTTTTTTTTTCTGCCAGGGATCTTTCCTTTTTGTGTTCAATCCTGTTTGAAGGAATACATATTGAGGGAGTCACATGACAACTCCTTGTGAATATAATACTTCAGTATATGTACCTTGCTGTGTGCTTTATTATTTTATATCAGTAAGTTCTGTGGCTGTAGTAAATTTGGTGCCATTATTTCTCAAAATGGCTGACACGGGTGAAATTCTGAGGATGACATTGCATTTGGGGAAGGTGGACATTGGAATCACATCCCATGATAGGGACCTGGATAAGGAAGTATGTAATTTTACAAATGAAAATTAACCCTAGTTGCAGAAGAAAAGAAACGGTTAAGGATTGAGCGTACAAAGATCCAGGAACAGAGAGCCCTGAGACGTAGGGCTCAAGAAAGAGCTAAAGAGAGGCAGTTTGCTTTCTCACCAGACACAGACACAAGAGAATGTTTTTCATTGGATAAATAAAGCCATATAATTTTTTGCCCAAATCCTAGAGAAGACCCAGACCAGTATTTTTTCCTGTTTAATTCTTATTTGAAAGTACGGCCAATCCCAAGTTGGCCGGAAAAGGTATGGCGACATTAACAAGAACCCAATTAGTTTTGATAGGATATGGAAAAGGGTTAACAGGCCTATTAGTAATTCTTTAGAAGATCTGCCTTTTCAGATTATCATAAGCTAAAAGAGGTAGATTTACTGGCTATCAATGTTGCCGAAAGGTACAGGCAGAAATTCAGGAGGACTTTAAGTTTCAGTCAGGGCAGTCTTTGGTGGAATATGGGTAAGGAAAGATGTCCACTTCCTGAATAGGTGGTGTCGCTCAAAAGGGGGTGGTAGCAATTATGAAGGTGTAATTACCTTAAATTTTGTAAGAGGGAACTAATGGGGAATGTTTTCATTCTGACCTTAAGGCATATCTGAGGAGACAGGAATCTTGAATGATTTTAATAATGCTTTAGAGCTGGGCGACGATTTTTTAGCTAACCAAAAATTTGGTAGCAGTTACCACACCCCCAAATACTAATAATGGTAGTTTTTTTCTCCACCCACCAATAGAATTAAGCAATTCAAAGTTTAAGCACCATTATCAGCCTAATAACCACAAGGGTTTTAATAACCCTAATTTCCCAGTACCCACTCGAGAGGGTTTTTTAAGTCAGCTGATCACAAGTCCAGGACTACAAGAACAGGTGGGACGAGCCCAGTTCCCCAGAAACCAAGGATCAACCTAGGTCAAAAGGGCAGAGGCCTTTAAAACCAAATTACTGTACTTATTGTCATAAACAGGGCCATCTCAGCCGTATGCAAGAAAGATGCGTAGAGATCAGGGCGCTTGCTGAGTTTCTAAGGTAGATACGCCAGGTAACCCACACGTAGCTTAATATTGAAGCAACCACCTCCCGGGTAAGTCAGGTAACTCAGCAGGTTTGTGACCCCTCGATGAAGGTCTTTAACAAGCAAGTCCTCCGTGGCCTTAACACCAAAATGAAGGATAGGGAACAGTGTTATGTCTTTGAGGGACACTGGTACACATACACTTTGCTTCGTAGGGGCATACGCCAGTGTCGGATGACACATACACTGGGTTGGACGTTTTGCCTCAAAGGAATTACAGATGCCCTGTCAAGACTCCCAGTGCACCAGGTTATGGGTGGAGTCTGCATACCATTGTGTTACTTAGCTGTAGGATTCAACCAGAGATAAACCTTGTGGCAGGGGTTGACCCTACTCTTAGGCAATAATTCATGGTTTGTCTTGAAAGTGAGGAACCACTGGTTTTGGAGGGACCCCAGCCTCACAGAGTTGGGAAAGGAAAAAGCCTTAGGGCTACATTGCCCGATTATTTCGTTGTGTGCAGTTAACCAGGAAAAATGTCAAAAGATAAGGAGGGCAGTCTCTCTCTGTGACTCGTTAGATCCTGGGGATGATTGGGGTTTGGGAAATCTTTCCTCGAGCCTAGCCAGCAGTTTGGCTCGGGGTTGTGATGAACCATCCCAGCAAAGACCCTGTTTGAGTGGGGTCATGGAAGATGGTATAGGGGGCGACTCCATACTCGAGAGCAGCTGAATCGAGGCCCAGGGGGTGACGACACCTCAAAAGCTATACGTCAACTACTGTTACCGAGGAAAAGGGCCTCTCAACTAACTAAATGTTCTTTTCTTGCGACGGTATTTTAATGCGAAAGACCTTATCGGATGCGACATCTAATGATGGAGCACGCAGGGGCACTCTACCAAGTGGGGTGCCGGAACCAATTAGGTAGCAGGTTTTGTGTTTTGGCCCCACGATGATCCCATGAGACATTTAGGTGTTAAAAAGACTATGGGCAAGATTTCTAAACATTTTACTGGCCCCAGTATGGGAATCAGTGGTAAAGTATGTAGAAAATCAGCCCAGTTTGCCCAAAGGGTAGGAAACCTAATCAGGGAATTAAACCTGCCCTCTTACCCTATAATCAGTCCCGAGAACCTTTTAGCAGGCTTGTTGGGGATTGTGTGGGGCCGCTCCCAGAACCAAGATGGGAAACCATACTACTTACTATTATTTGGTTCCTCTACCAGGTTTCCGGAGGCCATTCCACTACGTTAAGATTACAACACGCGTGTTCTTGGAGCACTGGTGAATTGTTTTTAACGCAGGTCGGGATCCTAAGGAAATCAAACAGATCAGGGGTCAAATTTTAACCTCTAAACATTTTCGCACGGTTTGGGGAGTTTATATTAAAATGACGACCTCACACTGCCTATCCCCAGAGAGTCAAGGGTTGTGGAGCGGTTTTAACCAGTCTCCAAAACTATCCTGCGGCTTATTGTGCACCAGTACCACAAGGACTGGGATGAGGTATCCCCCCCTCCTTTTATTTGCCATGGCGGGACACACACAGGGATTCATTACTCAATAGTCACTTCGAACTGATCTATGGTCACCAGGTACGGGGACCCAACTGATTGATTTTGAAGGATTACTGGCTTGGTGAAGATTGTGAGGCTGCCCCCCTCGGAGGATTTTCTCGCTTTCTCAGAGACCGTTTGGCTCACATGAAGCATCTGGCTGGCTTGCGAACCTGCACATCAGCCAACCAAGATGAGAAACAATTTGACCGCAAGGCCGTGCCTCGTACCTTTGAAGTAGGAGAGGAGGACTAGCATTGGAGCCGGTGCCTGTAATGCCTTAAAATCAAAGTTCAGTGGGCCGTACAAGGTCGTGGAAAAGGTCACGGATCAAAATTACAGAATTCACACACCGGGGGCGACGGAAGTCTGAACGGGTGGTAAAATATAAACAGACTGAAAAGGTACCACCAAAGAGGTGTGGCATGTGTAAATATAGTAGTGACCCAGGGGTGACACTGATGCACAGGGGCCACAGATGTGCACCTTAGTAACAGGGCATTGTTAAAAGACCCTTTCACAATGTATGTTAGGTCTTAGTAGAAAGGGTTGCTGAGATGGTTCAGCTTCTCGGGAAAATTTTGAGGATTTTTTTCGGGATAATCCCTCGTGTGAGCAAGCTAAAGCCCCATGATATAGATGTAAGGGAAGCTGAACCAATTCGGCAGGTCCCTTAAGAATGAACCCCACAAAGAGAAAAAGTATGGAGAAGGGGGTGAAATTTTTACTTGACAATGATTTAAAATACCAAGCGAGGGGTGAGTGGGCATCCCCCTGTCTGATGGTTCTCAAACCAGATGGCACAATGAGGATGTGCACTGACTACCGTAAGGTTAATTTAATAAGTAAGGCTGTTTTTGTTTCCTCTTCCTAGAATGGATGATGTCATTGAGCAGTGGGGGAGCTAAATGTGTTAGAAAGTTAGACCTGTTAAGGGTTTTATTACCAGATAGCTTTAACCCCACGTGCCAGTGACATCTCTGCTTTTGTAACCCCGGGAAATGGCTTTTTCAGTACAAAGTTCTCCCCTTTGGGCTTCGTAATGCACCCTCCTGTTTTCAACGCAGAATGCAGAGGTTATACGTGGCCTAAAGGGCGTGAGGTGTATATTGATGACCTGGTTAGTTTTAGCGACTGTTGGTCAGAGCATGTAAGCAGCTTAGAGCTTTACCCCTAGGCTCGCTGGTGCTCAGACCTACAGTTTTAATTTGGGAAAGAGTGTTTTCGGCAAGCCCAGGTAACTTTTTTAGGACATGTTATTGGCCAGGGGAAAGGGGGCCCCATTGAATGCCAAGGTGGAGGCTATAGACAATTATCCTGTACCAAAGACCCGGAAGGAGGTTATGCGTTTTTGTGGCATGGTAACATTTTATAGAAAGTTCTGTCCAAATTTGTCAAAGGTGATCTCTCCACTCACTGACCTGACTAGCCCAAGTGTAAAATTTGTGTGGGGTATGAAGTGTCAGAGGGCATTTGAACATGTAAAAGCTTTGCTTTCAAGTGCTCCCCGTGCTGGCTAGTCCTAATTTCACATTGCCATTTTCTCTACAAGTAGATGCCAGTGAATACTGGTGTTTGGGGCTGTACTACTGCAAGAATGGAGGGACAATTGTGCCAGTCAGCTACTTTTCGGCAAAACTGAAGAACACCAGCAGCACATGCCACCTATAGAAAAGGAGGCTCTTGCTTTAGTGTTAGCAGTGACAACATTTTGAGTGTGTATTTATCATAATCAGTTCACCCTATAGACTGTGTATCGTTACCATAAACCCATACGGTTTCCTTCACTTAATGAGAACCACAATCAGAGACTTAGGAGTGGGCCTTGTTTCTTCTCCAACCTCTTTAATCTGGTATTCATAATGTGAAGGGAAAGCGGAGAATGTGGTGTGATGCCTTGTCTCGTGTTAAAGTGCACAATGATAGTGTATAGAATCACTTAATCTATTCTTATTTTGCAGTGATTTGGGCGGTAGAAACGAGTAGATGGAACTCTGGACCACCAAAAGGAGAAGAGGCAGGTTAGCTGGAGCTGGAGGTATCAGGATTCCTAGTGTGTGTGTATTTAGGGGGTAGTCACATCAAAGGCCATGCCTAGGTAAGTATGCTATGTTTTTTTAGGTGTTTGGCTGGAATCCTGGCCTCAGTTTTATGTTGGTATAGGGACTGTGGACCTAACGTTTAGTGAATGTGGGGCGGGCGTGATGCCCTCCACTGTTTTGGGTCATGTTCTTTTGATCATCCGAGGTGTTTTGGTTCTCAGGACTCCTTTTCATTTTCCTTTTAGATCACCGCTGGGGTGACTCCAGGGTCCCCCCCTTGGAATGGACATGTAGGTGACGGCCTGGGAGGTCCAACTTTTGGGGGTCTTCAGCTGATGACTCCAGGGTTTTAATCGGGCCGCAGTCCCACCAACAGATTTATGTGTGCCTATCCACACCCGTTGTTTTTTGGGGCCCTGATATTTTCCCCCTCCTCCTGTGCTCTCCTGATTCTCGCAGAGGTTGTCATGGGGAACAAGTTACTGTTTACTAAAGATTGCTCTGAGAGGGAAGTGAAAATGTGATGTTGTTTTTCCTCTGTAGAATTACATGAAACCTATGTTTTTCCTTTTCTTTGAACTCCTGGAAATGTACTTTACTGTTTAAAAGTTTTTTTGTGGCACCTACAGTTTGGTCTGCCTTGCGAACATACTGAACGTTTTGGTGTTACTTTCATAAAACGGCATTCCTCAGGGGCACTTTTTGTACAAAGTTTATCTTGCTTGTTTATAAGTTGCTTGATGTAATTTTAGGCAAAATGCATCAACGCCAGCGCTGGCCAGCGCTGTGGTTGTAATGGTGCCTTTCCTAAACAGCAGTCTAAGAGTGTGACTGTGAAGCTCGTTGGGCATAGAAACTTGATCACTTTTTTATGTTTCGACGAGTTCATATGTCTGCAACCTAGTACCTCAGTTTGTAAATATGGGCATACATGTATACCAAAAGGAACCGTGATTGTCATGGAGGTAATTCCCCAGTTATCATTTTCCCCCCAGTTGCTCAGCCTTAATGTGGGGCTTATTTTCTTTTTTTTCTTTTTGCCTAGCGGAGTCCGCAGGGACGCCGCTAGCAGAGTGAGACCTTGGTCTGGGGGTGGGGGTGTTTATGCAGGGTTCTGCATGACATCGTAATGTACATATAGTGGAGAAGTGTCCATAATAATATGTAATATTAAGTTGTAAAGATAAATTTATAATTTATAAATGTGCATTTGTGGGTACTGTAAGTACTCTAACTAATTATTAAAGAAATTCTGTTGAATGATTTATTTTTCCAGGATGTTTGGGTACGCGGAGTAAGGTGGGTTTGAGGAGTCACGGTGACGTGAGCATGGTGTGTAGAGCTGGCGTCGGAGATGCTGTGTATTTTAAGATAATTTGTAGTTGACACTCATTTTGGTTTATCACAACCCAAGCCATAAGGCATTCATAATGGCCTTACCCTGTATGTTTCACCCAGGCTCTACATGGTCAGGTGCTGTGGGATGAGTGATGAAGTATGAAATGTGTTTGTAGTGTAATGACGGCCTGACGCTGACGAAGCCTAGTGTTAAGGTGGCTGAACCTCCAGCCAGCTGCGGTGTGTTACCCTTCATTTGGGCGTTTAGAATTAAGGTTTTTCCGTTATGTTATGTTATGTTGATTAAATAGATATATTTTCCTAATTGGGATTTTTGCCTAACCCTCTGTTAACCAACCCATTGAAGTAACACATACTGGTTTAGCGCTTTCTGTTTTGACTGGGATAGCCCGGGGTGGCCGGTTTGGGCTTGAGATGTGTGTAACTTTTACGTTTACCCTTAGACCAGGCTCAAGCCCCCAGCTATCCCACATTTCTGTATAACACTGGTTACTAAGGTAGACCTTGGGAAAGTTGGGAAGGGAGAATATCTGATGCGGACAGATGGACTCCTGGACACATGGACCTGGAAAGAAGGCGATAACTGTACTAAGGCAGACCTTGGGAAAGTGGGGAAGGGAGAATATCTGATGCGGACAGATGGACTCCTGGACACATGGACCTGGGAAAGAAGGAGATACTGGTTACTAAGGCAGACCTTGGGAAAGTGGGGAAGGGAGAATATCTGAGGCAGACAGATGGACTCCTGGACACATGGACCTGGGAAAGAAGGAGATACTGGTTACTAAGGCAGACCTTGGGAAAGTGGGGAAGGGAGAATATCTGAGGGGACACAGATGGACACATGGACCTGGAAAGGAGATACTGTTGCTAAGGCAGACACTTGGGGAAGTGGGAAGGGAGAATAACTGAGCGGACAGATGAAACTTCCTTCTGGACACATGGGCCTGGGAAAGAAGGGATACCTGGTACTAAGGCAGACCTTGGGGAAGTGGGGAAGGGAGAATATCTGGAAGGCGGACAGATAACTTGCTGGACACATGGGCCTGGGAAAGAAGGAAATACCTGGTTAGCTAAGGCAGACCTTGGGAAGGGGGAAGGAAAATACTGAGAGCGACCGAAGAACTTCTTGACACTAATGGGCCGGGAAAGAAGGAGATAACTGGTTCTAAGGCAGACCTTGGGAAGTGGGTGAAGGGAGAATATCTGAAAGGGACACAGAAGACTCCTCGAGACACTTTGGAACCTGGAAAGAAGGATACTGGTTTACTAAGGCAGACCTTGAGAAGTGGGGAAGGGAGAAATATCTGAGGCGGACAAATGAACTTCTGACACATGGGCCTGGGAAAGAATGAGATACTGGTTACTAAGCAGACCTTTGGGAAGTGGGGAAGGAGAATTCTGAGGGGAAACAGATGGATTCGCTGGACACATGGACTAGGGAAAGAAGGAGATACTGGTTACTAAGCAGACCTTGGGAAAGTGGGGAAGGGAGAATATCTGAAGGCGGACAGATGGACTCCTGGACACTGGACCTGGGAAAGATGGAGATACTGGTTGCTAAGGCAGACCATGGGAATGGGAAGGGAGAATATCTGAGAGGACACAGAATGGACTCCTGGAACACAGGACCTGGAAAGAAGAGATGCTGTTTACTAAGGAAGACCCTTGGACAGGGGAGAATGATCTGAGGCGGGACAGATGGCTCCAGGACACAGACCTAACAAAGAAGGAGATACAGTTGCTAGCACACCTTTGGGAGAGTGGGGAAAGTAAAATATCTGAGGGGACACAGATGGACTCCTGGACACATGGACCTGGGAAAGAAGGAGAACTGGTTACTTTGGCAGACCTTGGAAAGTGGGGAAGGGAAATGTCTGAGGGGACACAGCTGGACTCCTGGATCCCATGACCAGAGGAAAGCATCAAAATCACAGTAAGTGGATGGGTGGACCTAAAGACGAACCACTGGCCGTCCAAGTGGCAAGTCTGGTAACTCAGAGATAACTCTGAGGCTGAGAATGGTCGCAAAAATAAACAATGACTAATTCGATTTCTTATAATCTGACATTTAATTATTTACATATTTTAGCATTTTGGGCACTTTAAAAAAGAAGTGTTTCTGGGCTCGACCCGGTTTTTTTCAATTTATTAAAACGTGGCTTATACTAACCACTCTAAACCAATTTAAGATATTTTTTTTTTACATATGAACTATTATATATAATGGGAATCCGTATTAGCCTGAAGATGTTTGGACTGTTTCCTTTCTGTTTAGGAATTATAAACAATGACGTAATTTATTCCTAGCAAACCTTACTTCACTCTCAGAGTTGACTAAAAAAAAACAGCTAAAAAGGAATGTGGCAGAGTGGTAATCTCGACCTGAAGAGAGTGAAGAACAACCAGAGATCCTCCCCACAATCTAGCTACAGTAACTTTGATGAAGGTGTCCTCGCCCAGAGAAGAGATCTTGATTCCTCTCCTTCTCCTTCTTCGAATCTGATTTCCCTTCTATTCGTCAAGCACATATAATAATAATCTTTCCGAACAATAAACAATTAAACACCAGCAAAACAGTTAAACCAACTAAACAAAGCACTAATATATTTTTCTTATTTACCATGGTATATAAATGAGGGTTTAATGAACTGATCAACGGAGCTCAGAGAAACACGTGGACAATGATAAACTTCTCTCAAAAACAGCATGGTAACAGATTTAGCAGACCGGGAAAAAAAAATCCTTGAATTTACTGTATAAAATTTACAATATGTAACATGGTACTTTGATTAAGGCAGAACATTCACTACCAACTCACAAAATGATTCTTGTTCACACCGGCATTATGGCCGTGAATGCTACGGGAAAACAGTGTCGATGGTTGAAAAGTTAAGTGACGCCAATGTTGACAGATATTGTGATGAATAGTGGATGAACCGAAATGCATGGTTGAAAAGTTAGTTGTAATGATGTATGGATGATCGACATTTTATAAGGGATGGTGATAGTTGTTGTGATAGATGGGTGATGGTAAATTAAAGTGATTTAATGTTAATTGTGAGTTGTGACGGTGATGAGTCGATGGAGATATGTTATCAACTTTAATAATTGAAAATACTGATGGGTGTATGAAAGATGTTTATGAATATATGATAATATGCTTGGTGTAGCATGTTGTAGGTGATTATAGTGAGGGATGTTTGATGATCAGATGAAATTACGCTGGTTGTGGCTTAATATTGGTGATGAGAGTTAATAAATTGCTTGTTTATTCTCTGTTCCAATGTGCATGTTTAAGAATGAGTTCACATATCGGGCTTTTCTTTGTGTTTATAATTATTGTCATTTTTTTTTCTGGTGTTTCCTTTCAGGGTTAGAATCCTTTCCTGTAAATCACGTATGGTCATAAAAAACAAATATAAGGTGACCACAGCTAGAGTAGCTGTAGCAGACCTAAAAAAAACACTATGATACTAATCGAAGATATTTTTTCAGCTACTCTGCTTATGGAAGCAGAAATGAAATGTAGGTTTAAATTGAACATAAAAACAAAAACATATTTCTCGCACTAGATGGTGCAAGAAATATGTGAAGGATTTATGAGTAACCATACAAGGAAGTTATGAGAGACCTGTGAGTAACCATACAAGGAAGTTATGAGAGACCTGTGAGTAACCATACAAGGAAGTTATGAGAGACCTGTGAGTAACCATACAAGGAAGTTATGAGAGACCTGTAACCATACAAGGAAGTTATGAGGGACCTGTAACCATACAAGGAAGTTATGAGGGACCTATGAGTAACCAACAAGGAAGTTATGAGAGACCTGTGAGTAACCATCCCAAGGAAGTTATGAGAGCCCTGTGAGTAACCAACAAGGAATTTAAAGAGGGACCTATGAGTAACCATACAAGGAATTTTTGAGAGACCCATGAGTAACAATATAGGAAGTTATGAGGGCCCTATGAGAAACCTACAAGGAAGCTATGAGGGACCCATGAGAACCATGTAGAAGAAATATTACAAGTAGGCCCGTGCCCAAGGGTTAGGCAAGCGAAGAATTCCCGGGTATTAAGATCCCAAGAAGTTGCAGTGTCTGACAGGATTGCCAAACCCCTTTGGGACACGACCTACCTCCACATTGGACAAATGTGACACCCCCTACAACTGCGCACCTCCCTGCCTACGATTTATAAGCTGCTTCCCGCATAATGCCGTATTCTATTCAAGTTTGATGTATTGATCACATCGACTCAAGGCTGAGGGACTGATTACCTGATTCTACTCCTGTTCTTCAAGATTCTCCTTTGTATGGACTGATGAACCCACTGTGTGGCGAAACGTTTCCTCAATAAAGATACCCAAGAGTTGCACATGTGTCTAATTTATCAGTACAATAAAGCAGAAGATCAGTACTGTACAATAACACAGAAGTACAGTACAAATAAAATAACGAAGAAAGCCAGATCACTACAATAACACAGAAGAAAAAGAACCGTACAATAACAAAGAAGATCATTACAGTGCAATAACGCACGAGACATAATACACAAAAAAACAGAGGAGAAGTACAAGAGCACAGAAGATCATTAAAGTACAACACAGAAGACCAATATAACTCACAAGGGCCCGTACAGTACATAAACACAGAAAACCAGTAACAGTAAAATAATACAGAAGACCGTACTGTACAATAACACAGAAGACCAGTACAGTAAAATAATACAGAAGACCATTACTGTACAATAAAACAGAAGACCAGTACAGTAAAAAAACTCACAAGACCAGTACAACAAAAACATAAAAAACAGTACAGTACATTAACAGAGAAGACCAAAGAGTAACAATAACACGGAAAACCATACATTAGAAAAACACAAAAGGCCAGTTCTGTACAATAACAGATGACCACTACAGTACAGTTACACAAAAGATCACACAGTACCAATAACACATAAGGCCAGTACAACAATAACACACAAGACCAGTACTGTACGAAACCAGAGAAACAAGTACAGAACAATAACACAGAAGACCATACAGTACAGTAACACAGAAGACTAGTACAGTACAATAACGCAGAAGATCAGTTCAGTACAATAAGACAGAAAACCTTTACAGTACAATAGGACAGAAGACCAGTACAGTACAATAAAGCAGAAGACAGTACAGTTCAATAAAACACAAAACCAGTACAATACAATAACAGAGAAGACCATACGGAACATTAACAGAAGAGTAGTACAGTACAATAACACAGACCTCTAAATGTACAATAACATAGAAACCAGTACAGAACAACTACACAGAAGACATGTGCAGCACAAACCACAAAAGACCAGTCCAGTACAATAGCAGAGAATC
>NW_026464425.1:0-13837 GCF_026875155.1 Cherax quadricarinatus
GGGCCCCCCCGAGCATTAATTTTCTCATAGGAATAGCTTCGGGATAGCATGTTGCAGCGTCCATAATAGTAAATAAGTATTGGTTCCCCATTTTTTGGTTCTAGGCAAAGGATCAACACAATCAATAATAAGACGTGAGAATGGTCACCATCCACGGTGATAGGAATGAGAGGTGCAGGTGGAGGTGTGTGCTGGCTTACCTGTAAATTGACAGACGTGGCAACGTCGCACATGATCAGCTACTTTTTCCCTTTCTTTTTGGCCAAGTAAAATGCTTTGCCAGTTTACCGAGTGTCTTCTTGACACCCAAATGTCCTCCTATGGGACTATTGTGAGCAAAATCAAGGGCTTGTTCACGAAATGTAACGGGTAACACTAACGAAATGCTTGACTGTGGTGGAAACACTATCATTTGAAAAACTTGCATGTACATGTTTTTTTTTTTCCATCTACACCATTACTATAACAGTAACAATTTAAATCGAGATCCTTTGCTTCACTCTCAGTAATTGCTATATCTCTCATCTTTCCAGTGACTGATCAACAAACTGATCCTTGATTAAATCATCATGAGTTAGAAATTTAAGTCAGTTGTGTCCTGACTAGGTTGATGACAGGGGGGGGGTCAGTGTTAATGATCCGGGGTGCAGAGCATCACTAAACAACATATTCAAGCCCAAATCATTGTCATCAACTAACTCAACAGAAGACAAGGATGGTTGTTGTATCTTTGATATAGCTCTAGTAATTGCGCTGAGAGGAAATAAAATAGCTTCTCTTTTACAAGCTTCAATGGCATAATTATCATTAGTGGTATTATCAACCACAAGTGGTTCCTTAGATATACCAGCATGAAGGAAAATCGTTCCCTATCAACAAGCCCAACTGCCCCGAGGGAAAAAACACCACTGGAAATACCTACTGAAAAAAAACCAGTATAATAGCTTGTTTCAATGTAAACTTTTTTTGTAGAGGTATTTTTAATACAGCCCCACCACGGGCTTCTAACAAATACATCTATTTTGGGCAATATGTATCATCATTTTAGGGGCAGTACATCTTCCCTTAATAACGTGAGATAACTGCCAGTGTCTCTGAAAGTAATTATCTCCAGTCAGATGAGATTCATAAAGGGTTCTACTTTGCCTCTCGATAAGTAAGGACTAATCGCTGAATGAATCTTTTCGTCAGATACACTTTCTGACGCTATTTCATCTATCCTGAGTAATATTATCTAAAACAGTGGGATCAAGGTATTACTGGGTTTTTGATGCCTTTGTTTGCACAGAAGAGGATACGGCTTGTGTGGGGGCATCAGCCCACGACTGCTTCTCGTTTTCTCTTTCTAACTTATAGCAATACTCTCTAGCATGTCCTTTTCTGTTACAATATGTACATTTAACTTTCTTCTTCTCGGTATCAATTTCTGTCAACCACAGAGACAGATTCAGGATTTTTAGTTTTCCTGGTAAAGGTACAAGAAGTTACAGTAGCAGGGACATCACGCCGGCACTGATCAGCTGATTTAGGTTGCCAACTTCTAGGACAGTTTTTTAGTTACCTTGTTTTCTGTGTTTTGTACGTACAAGTTTGTGAGAAATCTTGTAATTGTCTGCTAATGCTGCAGTTTCCAGAATATCCGAGGTAGTATGATCGATCAGATATTCTTGTATGTCAAACAGACAACAGTTTGTTAAACTCTTCGTGTAGTAACAACTGAAACAAGACTGTCATAATTGTTACATTTAGCAGCTCTAGACCATCTCTCAAATGCAACTTTTTTCTCACGAGCAAACTCTACCCAAGTTTGATCTTGTCGTCGTTGTAACGTACGAAATGGGATGTTGATAATTTACGGTAACAAGTAATATGTCCCCTAGAATATTTGCTTGACAGCGTCATAACTAATGTACTTGTCAAATGGTAAAGCAGCAGTACAAGTTTGAGCTCCCTGTCACAGCTGTGTGTAACAAGGTAGCCCAGTGCTTACGTGGCCATTCAAAGCACATGCCTGGTTCTCAAACACATCAAATTAGGTGTCTAAAGTCACTCTCAAAAACTTAGAACCATTGAGGCAGCTTTCTGCACATTAAATGTGTCCTGTGTTGTACTAACAGGTTTATCAACTTTGTCAGATCTATTAGTCTGTTGTCTTCAGAGATGAACATTTTCTCTCTGGAAATCTTCTTCGTTCACTTTCCTCTGTGCCTCTATTTGTGCAGTCTGCAACACAATGAGGCGTTCCATCCTCTCAAACTGTTCCTCCAAGATAGGACCAGTGGGTAACGGAGGAGAAGGAAATCTAATGAATTATTTTGGACGGTCCTTAGTCAGGCACCTTGTCCAGCCATCCCTCGAGTCTAGATCTGGTCTAGGATAAGTAGATACAGGTGTAGCATACATGGTGCTAGTATGAGGATGAGTCATACTACCAGCTACACTCTGTACTATTGTGTTAGTCAGGGGGGAAGGCGGGGAGGGGCGAACGGAAATTTTTCTAGGCTCAGATACTAGGCTCACTTCTGCCCTAGTTGCTCTCTCTTCTACATCATCAAATAGAGTCATGTTTCTAATAGAGAACTATGCTCTCTGTATCTGAAACATCAAGACATCCTCTGCATGAGCAGGGTGAAAAAAATATATCCTTTAACCATTTGGTGGGTCGACAGGCCCTCTCCGAAATCGATCTCAGGTAGGCCAAATTTCATAAAAATAAAATTATTTTTTTCTTATGAAATAATAGTTTTTTTTTTCCTAAACATTATAGGCAAAACAAAAAATTTTTACCGTCAATACTTACCGAGATATTGGAGGTGTGAAGTTTGCGAAAATTGAACATCTTTGGTAACATCGCCGGATGCTGTCACCAGTATTTTTCTATTTACTTTTTTATGTACTATTTTCAATTATTTTTTTCAATTTTTCTATTTCTGAGTAGTTTTATGACCTATGAGGCAACATGGATCAGTATTTTTGTAAGTTACTTCTTTTTCAATATAAATACACAATGAAAGACTAAACACTGTTGTCATTTTTTGGGTTAATAGAAAATATTTACACAAACAAACGAATATGAAATGTTGTTTATTACTATTTTTCTATTATTTTATATACCATTATACAGTCACTGGAAATGTTTCTAGAAGTTCTGCAGCCTGTGGAACGCTTTGATACAAGGGTGTCATGCACCAGTGGTGTTTTACACTCCTCACAATAAAACGAGTGTTCTGCGTTGTTGTGGGCGTTTTTTTGTATGTGAACAGACGTAACACCTCTTTGAGACTTTGTCTTGAAGCAAGTAGCAAGGCACTTTTCCAGAGTAGTGATCACATTTCTTCAGACGAGGCAGGTAGTTTGTGATAATTCTGGTGGTGCGTGGTCAATTGCGTGTTTTTCCTTGGTCATTGAATACTATTTGTATGATGACAGCAAACAGAATTCGCGGGGGCTGGGGTACTGGGGTTTGTTTCTGGTCCTCATTCTTATACATTTTATAAGCATTGAGCTTGGAAATGTCCAGAAGATGGGAAAAAAAGAGTTTGATGTACCACTTATAACTCTTGACGTAACACACATCTGCAACCCAATATCTGCATGTCACATTTGTCCACTGAATGGGGGCATGTTGAAGGTGTAATCAATCACAGCTGCAGGTTTTAGAATGGGTTCATTGCTCTCTCTATGCCTGCCTGCCACTTCATTAGGGTGAACGATGACAACAGTGTGTCATCTCGTTTGTCATGCCACGAAATTGCCATTGATGTCATTGGGCGCAACGTCTGCTCCTCACCTCTCGAGTGCCTGCGCCAAAACCTGGGCTATGTTTCCGATTTGCACGCACTGTGCCACACACATCTGTCATGTTTCACTTGCCAAAATAATCACTGAGTGAGGGGCTTGTGTACAGTTATCTGTTATATAATATATGCCCTTACCAAGGTATGGTTTATCATTGTTCTAACCACATCACCTGAGTTGCCCAATAACTTCCTGGTATTTTACAATGTTATAACTTCCAGTGTACACAATAATATCCAATACCAGACCACTGTATACAATTCACAAAGCACAAAACAACAAGCTTGTATGTTACTGTTGGAAAGAAAAAGTCTTCCTTTGAACAGAACCAAAGATTGTCAATTACATGCTTCCTGAAGGGATAAAAATGCGTACTGGAATTTCTCTTTCAGATACCACAAACACATTCTAATATTATTATAACCTGTCGTTTATGTCAGGGCCTGGTTTTGTCTGAGAAGTGAGGCATTACGTAACATTAGCCACAATTGATTCACTGGCCATTATATCACTGAAACCTGGGGTTGCAATCAGGCGGTCGGTTGACCAGTTTAGTTTCACTTCGTGCTATACACATGTGGCATAAGCATTATTGTGGCAAAGAAAAGATACATCTCAGCCACAGTTTGCCTCTCACTGGTGTAGGACGTTGATTTTGGTGAAAGTAATGTGTGTGCCATGGATGTACTCGTAGTATGTGTTGCTTTCCATGACAATAACTTTCCAATCAGTGGTTTCGTCAAGAATACTCGAAACATTCCAGGTCAGTGGCACTGTTCCCAAGTGTATACAAGATGGGTCGTATTTCACTTTGGCTGCCATCAAACTGGTGGGCATTTGGAACCAAAATGGACAGCATTTCCTGCCAATCCCAGGTGCGTCTGCTGGTGGTACTGGACAATGACAGGTGGGTTGTGTTGTGTGAGGTTGTGGTGGTGGAGGTGTTGTGGCTGTGGGGGTTGTGGTTGTGGAGGCTGGTGTGGTGGGTGGTGTGGGTGGGGGGATGGTGGCCTTTGACCTTGTAGTTCAGCTGAGGGCAGCGGCTGTGGGTGGCCCAGCGTGGCCGTGGGTGGCAGCGTGGGGTGGCTGCGTGGTGGCAGCCCAGCGGGTGGGTGGCTGCGTGGGTGGCAGCGTGGGTGGCAGCGTGGGTGGCAGCGTGGGTGGCAGCGTGGGTGGCAGATGGGTGGCCAGCATGGCCCACTGCTGGTGCTACGCCGGCCACCACTACACCACGCACATTTTCACATACCAATTGCAACAGTATCATACATCATTTTTCACTGTGTTCCTGTTGTACAGGAGATGTACTCCGAGGATGCCACTCCTTCCCATTTGGAATAGGCATATGGCAAACTACCAGAGAGCAACAGTGTAGTACTATACTGACGCTTCACTGGGGAATATGCCCACTTTCACTATCAACTACTGGAAACTTAGTTTGAAGAGCTTGTAGTTCATATTCACTATCACTTTCATCACACACTTTGGTCTCATCTTGAGTTGGGATTTGGGAAAATAGAAGTTTCCTCTTGGATTTGGTAAACTGAATGTGAACAAGACGGCCCAAGCACAGAGGTGGTAGGCTCTGAGGGTCGTTGGGTTTTCATCACTATTATGATTTTAGGTCATAGTTTCGGTCACAAAACCCTCACAAAACTTGATAAATCATCGTATCTGGCACTTCCATCGGTATTTGAACTGTCAATGCGGGAATACTTATGTGTCCCAATTTCGACAGGGAAGTGAGGAGCGTCTTTACCGCGTGGACTTGGTGGAGTTTGTTTTATAAGTTGGAGGGCCCACCTAATGAAACTCTGGGTCCAGATTTTGTTTCTACTGCGCCACACGGACCCACACAGACCCATTCTCTCACATGTAGGCTACCAGCACTTTTCCCGCGAGATTTGTGCGTCTTAGTACGTCAAATAAACCCTACGCGTGAAGACGTACTTGTACGGTCCGAAAACACAAAGGGTTAATTCCTAATGCTTGATCAGGTTTCTGCAGATGTAATTACTGTTATAGTCATACCGAGATATTTTGGCTACTCGCCAACACGTCTGAGTTTTATTTAATGTACTCAACTCGGACAAAGTCCAGTGTATCAATTAATGTTTCACTTTGAAGACATAACGAAATACATTGTACTACGAGAGAGTAATTATGGGAAACTATAATCCTAATAGGAATTTTAGTGTTGGTTGTCTTAGAGATAGAGCTCAAAACAGTATTTCCATCTCCTTGGGATCATGACTCTCAGGCATGTAAATACATTCACCTACTTATGTTGTACAAGGACTGAACTCAAAGTCTTCAGATTAGGAAAGTAATAAAGGTGTTTGACATAGAGTTATAGTATGTCCAAACTGGACAATTTCACCAACAACCTTGGATCAAGGCCTCCCGACAGGCCCCATTTGTTACAAAAAATGCAATTTCTAATAAGCATAGAATGGGGATCTCCAGTAATACTAGAAAGGACTTGCCCTTCTAGATTACAGACTGGTTACTGGGTTTTTGTAATACAGTATGTCAGTGTATCCTGGTCCAGTTATTCTTAAAATTCAGTAAGATTTTAGTAGTGCTTTAGGATACAACTCGTAGGGGACTACTAACTGAAGAAATTAAAATTTAGTAAGATTTAGTAATCAAGAAGTTAGGAGTAAAATATCAAAGTATAATTAATTTTAATATAAACAATCAAAATAATCAAGCTCTATGTGTACGAGTTGTATTGGCTGAAGGAATTTATCACATTTATATGTATTAAGTACCATCTAGTTACATTTCATTTAATACCAAATATATACCAAGTAAAGTTTGTATGAGTGTAAGTGCTATATGTACATAGTTCGCTATGTCTACAAGACTGTACTAGAACTTAATCCAGTGTCTGACAAAGTCATCAATGAACTACAATTCTTGACCAACCTGGCAATCAGAACAGCTTGCTTGAATAAAAAACGACTGATAAGTCGAACCGCAATTTAGAAACAAGACAGTGACACAGAATCAGGAACAAGGGGAGATAATATAACGACATAAGTAGGGACCATCTGCAGATCCTCAATAAAGTCTCAAAATCCCATTCTACTGAATCTATAGTCTCAGGCATAAGAAAATCCCCGACCTGTGACAGTGCACAGTTACCAGTACAAGTTTAGGTCAGAAGTTACAGCTCAGGACCTGAGTTTCTCAGAGTGTCAATGTGACACACACCTCAGTACATGTCGAAATTCACAAAGTTATTGGCAATGTTCATGTGAACGTTCCACAGAACCAACAACAAGAAAGAGACCAGAGACGATCTTCCTACAAGGGCCCACCTGAGAGAGGAGTGTGGGGCGTCTTGTCAATGAGAACGTCCATCCACCAAGAGGAGTGATGCCACCCACTCTTTGACTACTTGAATTGAGGTGTGATCAACCCCCACCCCCGATCCCGTGATAGCTCCGTGGATGTTACTGACCAGCAACACAGTAGCCGGCAGGGAAATGAGCAAATGAGCGATATTTACTGTAGTTTAGATCAAGTCAACACTTCTTACTATGAGCAATGAATATTAATATACTAATATATTACATACTACTAACAATATAACTAAGGTCAAATAATATTATAAAGCATATATATTTTACGATTACTATCTATCGGCAAAAATTTTAAGCAATATAAAATTATAAGAATAGGTAATATACATTATTTAAGTATAAGCGCCACTTTATGGCATTTCTCCTTACGGTGCTCCACTAATACGGTGATGTCAAATTATGAACCAAAAATTGTGCTATACGGGCAAAGCAGTCTTCCAAATACGGTGCCCCCCACCCAGTTTGTTACATTTTTCGTGGACCACATTATTCACGTCAGGAAACTTTCAAAATTCAAGTGTTTTTAAAGTCGACTGCATATTTTATATTGTACTCTGTTAATTATACTTAAGTGTACCTGTACTAAAATATAATTTACAAACTGTGCTGGTGTGCAGGTATCCAAATTAATATCGCTAAGTCTCTCTATATCATGGACGCCAATACTACGTAAGTTAATCACTCTTGGGGCACACTAAATGTCTTATTTTACATCAATATCGGCATTTCTCATTATTCATCTTATGATATTTTCCTTTAAATTTATTATTCTGAAACCAGTAAATGAATAAAAAACATGTTACATGTCACTCAGAATAAAAATTGATGTTATTTTTTGATTGTTTTATTAGAAGCTTGTAGGGTGGTGATCGGATGATAGTATGTTTTCTATTGTTAACACGGCGGGGGTAACTGTAGAATAAAATTTCTTTTGCTATGCCTTTACTCTATGTTTAGACAATTCACGGACCCTTGTGGGCGTTTAGTGCTTTTTATAATAATAATAATAATAATATATTATTTATTTTTATTAATTTATTAATATTAATAATACATTATTATTCTATTATTATTATTAATAATAATAATAATAATAAAAATATAATATTTTTTTTTATTATTATTATTTATTAATAAAATAAAATAATAAAAATAATAATAATAATTATTATTATTATTTATTATTTTTAATATTATTTCTTCATTCACCCCAAAAAAAAATGGTGTGTTGCTGTTTGTTTATTTGAATTAAACTTGTCAACTTTGAACCAGTAAAGTCGTGGACCCCAATTTAAACGTCACCCCCCAATAAACCAATTAAAAGTGTTTATGTAAGTGCGTTTGTAGTGTATGTTTGGGGGTCTGAAAGGGGACAAATCTACTTCAAAATTTCCTTAGGGAATAAATTCGGTCAGTACGGGGCATGAACATACTTCTGGAAATGAAATTTATCGTTTAAGGGGGGTCCCTGTATTTTTTTTGTGAGGAAATTTTTATTAAAATAAAAAAAATTGGGGTAAATTTTTTAAAAACTCTTCCAAAATGGACGGAATGAACTAAAAGTAGCCCAAAATTTTAATTTACGCATTTATTTCCCCTGCCCAAAAGGATTGTCCAACTTTTTCAGTTTTTGTTCTTACATTGTTCAACTTTTCTCCTCCGTTCCCCTTTTCGTTAATGTTGGCTCCTTTGAGATGGCTTAAAGGTTGCTTGAAAAAAAGGAAAAGGGTTTTTAACCCTTTTGCTTTAAGTGCCAAGTTGAGGATGATGGTGTCATTCTGATTTATTCAATAAACACCCTGCCATCACCCTCACACATTATTAATATTAAATTTTAAGGAAAGAATAGTGTACTCTTTTTGTATTTCCTTTTATTGTGTTTTTAATCCCTATTTTGCTATTTAATACAATTTAGTGTAAATCTTGTCTGGCATTTTTTCATATTTTATGTGTGCTTGAAAATATTGGGGGGTGTGTGGTACCCGGGGGGGGGGGAAAACATTACGTTTTCTCTGTCCCCAAGAGAAAACGTGTATGAATCTGCGTTGGCCCGCCACTCCTCACTCGTTTTTGTTTTTAAAATTTTTTTTTTTCCAAATCTTCATTTTTTTAAATTCGTTTATGTGGCTTTAAAAAGGTAGTTGTTAGAATGATTAAATTCAGTGAACAAGGCATGTCGTGTTAATAAAGGGTCTGGGCCACAGTGTAGGTACCAGTAGGTGTACCCAGGCGAGCTGCATACCGTACCTACACTGACTTTCTAAAAATAAATATACCCCTCCTTCCTTTTTAAAGACCTAAATTTTTTAAAGGAAAAATAATGTTTTTCCGTATGGTATTTTCCCTCTTGGGATGTTTTAAAATCGTATTTACATGAGAGGGAAGCAGTGCTACCTACCCCTGGGTTTCCTGCCCCTGCTTCCTACAAAAAAAGTACTCTCACCTCTCCCCTACTTTAAAGTTTTACAAATATTTTAAAGTAAGTAATGAATTTACTGTGACTGTATTTTATTTGGGGTTTTTTTAATCCCTGTTCTATTACTAACTTAAAAATTTAGTGTAAACGTTTTTCGGGCATTTTATGCATTTTAAAAGAAAAAAAATGGGTTCTGCCTTTCTGGTGATGCTGTTTCCAGCGACACCCCTGGCCAAACCCACTAAAAGTGGGGCCCTACTGTACTTTTGTGACACTTTCGGGGGTCGAATAGTCCTGATGGAAATTTCCGCAAATAATATACCAATACTCATTCTAAATTCATTTTTTACCCTCACCAAATTCTCCCAGCCATACACACAAACTACTGCCATCCTCTCACCTCTCCACCCCCCATCTATTTTAACAACGACCCCCCCCCCCCCTTTCACTCCAAGAACAACAAATGGGCTCGTCTTGGATCGGATTCCCCCCCCCCCTTCGTTGCTTGAATCTCACAAACACCTGTACCATCCCCCCCCAATTCCCTTCCCTAGTTTGAAATTATGTTCCTGCACAAAAACAATGTCGATAGCATAACGCCTTAAAAACCTTTCCCCACGACGTTCTCACTCGCACACAATCCATTTTTTCACGTCATGCCCCGGGAAACCCTATTTTTGTATTTCCCCTCTGCCCCTTTCACCTTTACTGAAAAGCTCCCAGTGTGTTACTTCCACTTTTCTCTCCATGCTCCTTGTGGTTCCCCTGATAAACACTGGACCAGGGTTTTTTAGAGTCCCACGCACCACTTCTATGGTTTTCCCCCCCGGTCTTGTGCCGGGGTCAAAAACTCATCCAGGTGGAATGTGTCGCCCCCCTCTTACTTTTGACACTCTCTGCATCATCCCCCAAATCATGGTGCCTCCCTGTGAATCTCGCTTCCCCTCAATATTTCCCAATCCGGGCAAATTTTTTCATATTCCCCAAATTTTCAAGTTGTGTCCCCAATCTGAAAGAATCCCCCAACCTCACGTGTCCGCAGAGAAAACTTCTTCTCAAAGTTTTTTTTCCTTTTTCTTTCCCGTAGGTTCCTTCAAACCCGCATTTTTCCCACCACCTCGTCTTCCCCGGTCCCCAAAGGTGATGCCTCAGATCCCACAACGTGACAGAGAGGGCGGGGTCCCCACCAGTGGTTCACCTCCATTTCCCTCACTCCGGGAAGGCCCTTCCCATGTAAGGTGACTATCAGCATACCCACCTCCGGTTCTGGTCTTTCACCGTCTCCTATGGTTTCCCTGTCTCCGCGCCATTCCCATATGGTCATTCACTGCATAAAAACCACGTCTTCTGCTGCCCGGTAGTACATTTTTACCGCGTCCTAAATGCCCAGTAGCGTAAGACGGGAGGAATCCTCAACGTCATCTTGGGTGAATTCCCTTCTGGCAAGCCAGTTTTAGCCCATCCATCCTTTTAAGCGTAGCCAGGTGTTGGTTCCATATGTTCAAAAACATTCCTCAGGTCAGCTCGTCCGCCTCAAATGGCAATTTGGGGGTTTCACATGTGTAATGCCGAGACAATCGATGAGACGAACATTATCGCTGAATTTTAAGTCCCATCCCCGTCCTGGTACTTGTCAACCAGCCTTTCATTACTCCCGCTGATTCAAATTACGAAAATTGATAGCACCATTTACGCCACACCCTTAGTTCTTGATCCCAAAACCCTAGGGGTCAGGAATAAATTTTCGGTAAAAGCACTTGGGCGACTGGGCGTTATTGCACCCTGCACAAATTCAATGCACACCGTGTGCACACGCCTTCTCACAGACTGCGCATGTTGTGAAAACAAGTCTCCTCCAAGGCCCGAGAGGGTGGAGTCACACGTCCACACCTCTCAGGGAAGTGGCGAATTAAAAAATGGTTGTGGGGTACTGGTTTTGGTGGAAAATGGTGGTGGTGGATGTTGGGGTAATGGTGGTGCTGGTGGATGGTGGTGATGGTGGTGGGGATGAAAGTGGGGATGGTGGTGGTGGTGTGGTGGGTGGTATTGGTGGAAGGTGGGGGTGGGTTTATGGGGTGGATGGTGGTGGTGGACAGTGGGGTTGATGGTGGTGATAGATGGGGTAGTTGATGGTGGTGGTGGATGGTGGTGGTTGTGGGGGTGGGGGGGATGGTGGTGGTGGATGGTGGTGGTGGAGGGTGGTGGGGATGAGGGTGGGGGATGGTGGTGGGTTGTGGTGGTGTAGATGGTGGGAGTTGATGGGGTGGTGGATGGTGGGGGGATGGTGGTGGTGGATGGTGGGGGTGGATGGTGGTGGTGGGTGGTGGGGTTGATGGGTGGGGGTGGGGGTGGTTGATGGTGGGGGGGATGGTGGTGATTTTGGTAGTGGTTGATGGTTGGTGGGGATGGTGGTGGGAATGGTGGTGGTTGTGGGGTGTGCTGGTAGTGTGGTGGTGGGGGTGGATAGTGTGTGGTGGTGGTGAACGGTGGTGGGGAATGGGGGTGGTTTGGGGGGGGTGGGGGTGGGGTGGATGGGGTGGTGGTGGTGGATGGTGGTGATGGGGGGGTGGTGGTGGGGTGGTGGTGGGGGTGGTGGTGGTGGGTGGTGGTGGATGGTGGTGGATGGTGGTGGATGGTGGTGGGGTGGGGGTGGTTTGGGGTGGTGGGGGATGGTGGGGGTAGTGGTTTGGGGGTGGTAGTGGATTGGATGGTGGATGGTGGTGGGGGATGGGGGTGGGGTGGTGGTGGTGGTCTTCAGCCCTATGTACTCCCTTTAATTCAGCACATATTTTTCGTGCTTTTTGGGAACTGGGAGCCTCCCCGCCTTATCACACTATGATGCCACTCGTTTTTTAAATCTTCAAAACCCAAACCTTGTGGCCCTTTAAATTCACTCACATCACCCTAGTTGCAGGATTTTTTTAAAATTAAAACCTCTGCAACTTCCTACCTTTTCACAATGATCACTTGAGAGAGCTATTCCCGATATTGTTTTTCGTTTTTCCCCACCAAAAATAGTCTCTAACATCTTCTACACTTGCCCTCGTTTTTAAAAACAAAGTTGCACCCTTTGGGAAGAACAGCTTCCCTTTATTTCTGTTTTTTTGGGCCCAATGTAGTGTGGTTGATTGGGGTTTTTTGTGTACCACCTTTCCCGCTCGGAGCATGCAATCCACTTTTTTTTCTTGCAATGATCTCTTTTTCATATCCATAGTAATTCCACCCTTTTTTCCGTTTGGGGTTTGGGACTAGAAGCTTTTTTTTGGGGGGGTGGGCACTTATTTTGCGGTGAAAACAATAAAAACGTTGTAAATTGAAATGTTGACTGTATGCTTGGATTGCCCGGTGGTTGGTTGTAAACATTGCCACCACGGAACAAAATGAGGTGGCTAGGCCGCACGTGGCACGTCTCGAAAAAATGCTTGGGAGTTTTTTAGGCTGGCGGGGGCAAAAAATTTTTCGTTAAAATGTATCCTAGGCGGTTTAACGTTATGCGATGCGTTGTTGGGCGAGGGTCCATGTTTTTTTGTACGTATATTTATTTATGCTAACAATAAAACACAAACATTTCATTTTATTGTTTGAAAAAATGTTTTCAAACCAAAATAAAAAAAAGTTGTTTATTTCTTTTTTTATTACTAATATATACACAATAAAAGTCCTGGGCATTCCTAGAAAGCTACAGCTTCTTAAGCTTGATTGTTTTGTGGGGGGGGGTTTTTTGAATATGGAGTCACCAGCATAATTATGTACACCTCACTCCCCACCCTCATGCCTGTCAACACCCATCCATTCCTCCCCCCCTACCAACCCACTTTGGGAAAAAAGTCACTGCTGAATTTTTTTTGTTACCCAGGTTGATGGTTCCTTTCCCTCCTTTCTGCCCCCCGGCGGAAGCATCTAGTACGTCAAAACCCCGCGAATTTATCTTCGCAGGGTTCCTCACCCCCTTTTAGCTTCAAGAATTTAAAAGACTTTTGGTCTGAAAATGCGTGTTAGACGTACCTTTTTAAAGGAACTGAGGAACTTATGAAAAAAAGGGTTAAATTTTGGGGCCCCCCCCAAAAAAAGCAAACCTGATTCTGCTTGTAAATGTTAGCTGGCTGGGGAATTTTTTTTTGTCATTCTTGTCTCTCTTATCTGTCGTCCCCTCTGTCAGAGAACCCCTCATGAACTGAATAAAACTAAAGGCAAGTTCATTGAGGCACAAGTACCTAAGTACAGTTATCTTAATAGTGTAAAAAATGCTTTT
>NW_026464426.1:0-14411 GCF_026875155.1 Cherax quadricarinatus
AATAGGCAAAAATTTTTTGGGATTAGAGGCTAAATGTTTAGCTTTTTCCCTTTGTTAAAATATGGGGCTGAAAAAAATTGGCTTAAACTTGTGAAATTTCTTACTCCTACTAGTTGGTGGAGAAAAATTATTAACTTTTTGCTTGGCTAAAAACCTTTCACCCAACACCAGAGCATAGTTAAAATCATTAAAATCTCTTTTCTTCAAGTTATGCCTTAAGGTCGGGAAGTACACTGTTTAAAAGATTCTTTAATAAAATTAAAGTCATTGCACCTTGATAATCACCTACAACATCCTTGGAACGGCAATGTTTAGTCAGCAGCAACATCTTTCCATACTCCACCAAGGATTGTTCTTCCTGAAACTTTAGACCTCTAAACTTCTGCCTATATCTCTCTGGCAATATCTGATAAGCAAATAACACATCCTTCATCTTCTCATAATTTGTAAATACATGTTCATGTGGTTTTTTGCTCACCATGAGGCCGGGTAAAACAACATGGGATCGAATCCATGGTTAGTCGCAGTGTTGTTATTGATCAATATCACTCGTTCGTGGATACAGAAATATAAAATACTGCTTATTGAGTCAAGTACACCAAACGGGAGGAGAATGAAAGTAGCTCAGAGGCACCCACACCACCGTGCTTGATTCTTGTAGAATTTGATGGTCCTGTGGGATAGAGCATCATGCGGTTTTTGCTCACCATAAAGCGGGTCAAAATAACATGGGTTCGAATCCTTAGCTAGTCGCAGTGTTGGTATTCATCAATACCACTCGTTCGTGGTTACAATAATTATACACACACACACATACACACACACACACACACCACAAACACACACACACACAAACACACACACACACACACACACACACACACACACACACACACACACACACACACACACACACACACACACACACACACAGTCAGAGCAGTCAGAGCAGAACAGAACAGCAAGTGCAAGCACACACACAAATATTCTCGAACCATACAACCTATCACACCATCCCAACACACACTACATCCCAAACACACCCTGAAACACCGTGTACGTTAGGCCCATTTTGGGAGTATGCGGCACGAGTTTGGAACCCACCCTAGCCAAGCACGTAAAGAAACTAGAGAAAGTGCAAAGGTTTGCAACAAGACTAGTCCCAGAGCTAAGAGGTATGTCCTACGAGGAGAGGCAGGAGAGATAGGGGGGACATGATAACGACATACAAAATACTGAGAGGAATTGGAAAGGTGGACAAAGACAGGACGTTCCCCGAGATTGGACACAGTAACAAGGGGACACAGTTGGGAAATTGAAGAACAGATGAATCACAGGGATGTTAGGAAGTTTTTCTTCAGCCACAGAGTAGTCATAAGTGGAATAGTTTTTGGGGAAACGATGTAATGGAGGCAGGATCCCCTACATAGCTTTAAGCAGAGTTATGATAAAGCTCACGGTTCAGGGAGAGTGACCTAGCAGCGATCAGTGAAGAGGCGGGGCCAGGAGCTCGGACTCGACCCCCGCAACCTCAACTAGGTTTAGTACACCCCACACACACACACAACAAAACCACAAAGCAAAATAGGGGGAAAAAAGAAAACTTTATGAGGGGAAATTTTAAATAAAAGGAAACGTTCCCGAGTTGGCCAGTAAACAGGGGAAAATTTTAAGAAAACCAATAATTAAGGGTGGGAAATTTTTCCAGGTGGGGTAAAAAGGGGGGGTTGGGGAAGGTGGTGGGGGAGTAAAAATATTTTAAGGGGTTAAGGGAAAACTAAGGAGGTGGGGGTTGGGAAAAAGGGGGGCCCTGGCCTGGAAATCCGGGTTAAAAAAAAAAAAAAAAAAAAAAAAAAAAAAAAAAAAAAAAAAAAAAAAAAAAAAAAAAAAAAAAAAAAAAAAAATATATTAAAAAAAAAAAAAAAAAAAAAAAAAAAAATAAAACCCAGTTCCCAGGAGGGGGTAATATCCTTTCCCTTAAAATAATTTTAAAAAATACTGAAAAACCTCCCGGGACTTTTGTTTGGGGGTTTTAAATTTGACAAAAAATTAAAGTGCCCCTTCAATGCATTTTCTCCGTCTTAAGTCGTCTTTTTTAATAACTATTTTGTTTCATTGAATTTCATGGGGGTGCCCAAAAACATGGGTCTCTATTTTTGAACACATGCTTTTTTGGGCGGTCACCCTTTTTCTGCAAGAAATTTTTGTTTTTCTGCTCCCCCTTAATGTCCAAAGTTTTTGGCTTTTTTCCCCTACATATATTTTTGTCACACCCCCCACAGGGTATAGTGTAATTCCTGCATTGTCCCGGGAATCATGTTGGGGTTTTTGAAACAGGTTTCCAAAAAAGAAATTGAAGAGTTTGGTAGATTTTTTGGGCCGGGTTTTCTGTCAAACATTTTTGAAAAAAATTTGTGGCAACGTTGTTTGACCGGTAAAACAAATGAAAATTGGGGGCTTTTCTTCAATTTGATAGGTGTTGGTTTTGGGCTGAGGATACGTGTGCACGTTTCCTGCATTCACGTTGAATTGTGGGGGGAAAGTGTAGTGAACTAAAAGATTTGGGATGTATGTCATTTTTTCTTCGAAAAATGGGAAACTGGAAATTCTGTGGGCCCTTCAGAAAGAAGCCAAAACTCCCCCTCTTTTAGTTTTTTTGTCATGGGGGGAAAAGGGAAATGTAAAAGATAAATTCTTGTAGGTAGGTTTCCCGGGTAGACTTTAAAAAAAAATTTTTGTTTTCCCCCCCTGTGCGTAAGAAAACGTCGGGGAAAAGGAAAATTTTGGTCCTTCTCCTCCCCCCGAGTAAAATTTTAAAAGTAGGGTTTGAGGTGTTGGTGGTTTTAGGATGCCCTGTACGTCAAGATTTTTGGGTACAGGGCATCCCAAAACATCAACACTCGGAACCTCTATTAAATTTACTCTAAGGGAGGAGAAGGGGCAACCAGTTACCTTTTTTTCGCCCTTCTCTTTCGCCCCAGGGGAAAAAACAAACTTCTTTAAAGTCTACCCGGGAAACCCACCACAAAAAATGATCTTTTACATTTCTTCTCTCCCCCTTTACACAAGAACTAAAAAAGGGGTATTATTTGGGTTCTTTCTGAGACCTACAAAAAAAAAATTTTCCCGTCCCCAGTTTCGAAGAAGAATTTTACATACATCCCAACTCTTTTTGTTCACTACACCTTTTTCCCCCACACTCATACGTGACTGCCGGAAAAGGCGACACGTATCCTCAGCAAGACCAACACCTATCAAATTGGGAAAAAAAAGCCTCCCAAATTTCATCGTTTTACCGGTCACAACGTTTTCCACAAATGTTTCCAAAAATGTTTGACAAAAAAAAACTGGCCCAAAATTTTCTACCAGCTCTTCCACTACCAATTTGGAACCTAAACAAAAACCCAAGGGATGATTCTGGCACAAGTGCAGGAAATTCACTTACCATTGGGGGGTGTGACAAAGTATTTTTTAGGGGAAACAGCCAGAACTCTTGGGGCATTTTGGTAGCAGAACCCCCCAAAAATGCTTGCAGAAATGATGAACCCCCAAAAACGCAAGGTTTTAACATAGAGGGGCGATGTTGGACACCCATGAAATTCCCAAAGAAGCTAAACAAATTATTAAAGAAAGACGACTTAAGACGGAGAAAAAAGCATTTAAGCTGCACTAAATTTTTGTCCCAATAACATATAAAAACAAAAGTCCGGTAGACAGTTTTCAAAATTATTAAGCAAGAGGATATTACCCATCCTGGGAACTGGTGTTACTTGATGCCAGCAGGTCCCTCTCTACCTCACCTCCTTAGTTCCATTACTACTACTACTACTACTACTACCACCTCTACCCACGCTTCACCTCACCTGACTCCCACCACTATATATATGTGTGTTTTCTTAGTTTTCTCTGTATTAGGACTGAAGAAGCCACTCGTGGCGAAACGTTTCCTTTAATAAATGTCCTGAACTGTACATAAGTGTCTTTTTCCACATCTTGTCGGTATCACCATACCATTTCCTCATATATATATATGTCGTGCCGAATATGTAAAACTGGTCAATTAGCAAGAACTCATTTAAAATTAAGTCCTTTCGAAAATTTTATCTTCTACGATTAAAGATATATTTTTTTCATTAATGTTAATGTAAAAAAATTTAATTTTGCAACAAAAGAATCTTAGAAAACTTACCTAACCTTATCATAACAAGAGCAATTTATTTTAGCCTAACCCAACTAAATATATTTTAGATTTGTTTACAGTAATTTAATACTAAACAAACACAGTGAAATATATTTTTATCGTTAGGTTCAAAATGATTTTGGCGAAATTATTGCATACACAAATTTTCACTTGTCCTATATGGCAAGATGAGCGTTGCTATTTAAGCCAAGATCGCAAATTCTGCCTATTCGGCACGACATATATATATTTGTCGTGCCGAATAGGCAGAACTTGCCATCTTGGCTTAAATAGCAACGCTCATCTTGCCATATAGGACAAGTGAAAATTTGTGTATGCATTAATTTCGCCAAAATCATTCTGACCCTAACGAAAAAATATATATTTCACTGTGTTTGTTTAGTATTAAATTATTGTAAACGTATTTAAAATGTATTTAGTTGGGTTAGGCTAAAATAAATTGCGCTTGTTATAATAAGGTTAGGTAAGTTTTCTAAGATTCTTTTGGTGCAAAATTACAAATTTTTACATTAACATTAATGAAAAAAATATATCTTTAAACGTATAAGAGAAAATTTCAGAAAGGACTTAATTTTAAATGAGTTCTTGCTAATTGACCAGTTTTACAAATTCGGCACGACATATATATATATATGCAATAAGATCACAGTAAACAGGTGATTTCAAAATATGCAAAACAACCACTCTGAAAGAATAGAGAAATTCCAAGCGCTTTCGTGACTACTCACATTATCAAGGAACTATGAAAGTGAAGCATCCAAGGAAGCTATATAAGGGGTCGGCCAGCACCTCACTATCAGATCCCACAACGGTTAAACACGTGACGCGCGGCGAGCCAACTTGGATAGGTCCTTTGCAAAACTCACCCCCAAGCTATTTATTTGTCCAGTGTATTATTAAATTCTTCCCAAATTCTTTTAATTATAAATGGATCTAATTTATATAAACCAAAGGAAATATTCATCTTATTGTCAAACTGCTTTTTATGAAACAAGATTCAATTATATTCCTGTCGACCATGACTTGCTTGTACTACTTTCTCAACTTTTGAAAATCAATTGGATGGTTAAAATCTCTTACATGAATAAAATAGAGCTTTGGAATCTTGTCCAGTTCTAATGCTATATTTATGTTGTTTTAATCTTAGTTCGAGATTTTACCAGTTTGACCGTAATAAACTTTATCGAAAATTTTTTACAAGGAATCTTATAGACCACATCCATCAGCATTTTGGGGGGAATTTTTAATCAAAAGTTTTTTTACTGTATCAAGATTTTTGAATACAACTTTAATTTTAAAAAAGTCTTAAGAAGAGAAGGCATATCAACCAAGTTTTCATGGTAAGGAGAACCAACATATTTTTGTTGAATAAGGCTGGTTGCCCCTTTTTTGGATATAAAAAGTGTTCCTAGCAACTTTAATCCAAAAAAGGGCAACCAGCCTTATTTAACTAAAAATATGTTGGTTCTCCCTTTTAATGAAAAACTTGGTTGATATGTCTTCTCTTCTTAAGACTTTTAATATTAAAGTTGTATTCAAAAATCTTGATACAGTAAAAAAACTTTTGATTAAGAATTCCCCCAAAATGCTGATGGAAAGTGTCTATAAGATTTCCCTTTTAAAATTTGCGATAAAGTTTATTACGGTCCCAAAATGGTAAAAATCTCGAACTAAGATTAAACCCAAATAAAATAGATTAGAATGGACAAGACCCAAAGCTCTTTTATCTGTAAGAGTTTTTAACCATCAATTTGATTTCAAAAAGTTAGAAAGTATATAACAAGTCCAGGGGTCGACAGGAATATAATTGAATTTGTTTCAAAAAAAGCATTTTTTGACAATAATAAGAATTTTTTCCTTTTGGTTTTTTAAAATTGACCCTTTAAAATTAACAAAATTGGGAAAAATTTTAATAATACACTGGCAAAAAAAAAGCTTGGGGGTGAGTTTTCAAAAAGGCCCTACCAATTTGGGGCTCGCCGCGCGTCCGTTTTTTTAACCGTTGTGGGTTCTAAAAGTGGGGTCTGGCCACCCTTATATAGTTTCCTTTGGTGTTTCACTTTATAGTTCCTTGATAATGTGATACACGAAAGCGCTTGAATTTCTTTTTCTTCAGAGTGGTTTTTTTGATAATATATATAAATATACATAATATATATTATATATATATTATAATATTAAAAATATATATTATATATATATACATATAATTTTAATATATATATTATATATTAAAAAAATTTTAAAAATTTATATAAAATATTATATATAAAAAATTAATATATTATATTCTCCGAATGGGCAGAACTTGCGACTTGGTTTAAAAAAGAAAAGCTCTTTTCCCATATAAGACACCGGGAAAATTTTCTTATGCAATAAATTTCGCCCAAAAACATCCTGAAAAAACGAAAAAAAAACATATTTCATTTTGTTTTTTTTAGTATTAAATTATTGTAAATAAAAACAAAAATATTTATTGGGGTTACGCTAAAAAAAAATTTTCTTGTTAAATAAGGTTAGGTAAGTTTTTTAAGATTTTTTGTGGGGTAAAATCAAAAATTTTTTACATTAACATTAATTGAAAAATAATACTTTAACGATAAGAGAAAATTTTAGAAAGGATTAATTTTAAATGAGTTTTTCTAACTGACCATTTTTACATATTGGCACCATATATATATATATAATATATTTAAAAATTTTTATTATTATTAATATATATTTATTTTTATAAAATATATATATATATTTTATTATCACACCCCGGCCCCATTCCCCCCAAGGGGGTGCCCCCAAAAGAAAAACTTTCACCATCATTCACTCCTCACTGTCTTTCCAGAAGGGGGCTTTTCACTACAGTTTTTAAACTGAAACTTTAAAAACCCCCCCTTTCAGAGTGCAGGCACGTATTTCCCATCTCCAGGACTCAAGCCCCGGCCTCCCGGGGTTTCCCAACCCCCTTCAAATTGTTATTTTGCTCACACCCAAAACAGCACGTCAAGTTTTAAAAAAACCATTTGCCCTCCATTCCCCCTATAAAAACACGCTCAGCATGCCTGCTGGAAGCCCAAAAGCCCCTCGCACAAAAAACCTCCTTTCCCCCCTCCCTCCAATTTTTTCCTAGGCCGCCCCCCTACCCCCCCTTTCCTTCCACTACAGACTGATACACTTTTTGAAGTATTCTGTTTCCCCCTTTCTTTTAAAACAGCCCGAACCCCTCAACAACCCTTCCCCCACCATTTTGGACAACTTTTTGGAAAACCCGCACCTCCTCCTAATTTCCCAAAAACTACAAATTTTCTGGGCATTATTTTCCCACACCAACTTTTCCCCCGGACATGACATCCCCACTGCCCCCAGCCTTCTCCTGTTTCAACTTCATCCCCCACCCCTTTCACCCCCCAATAAGAGCTTTTGGTAAAAACATACTCTCATACTTTCCCCTCTTGCCCCCAAAGGGGACAAATTTCTTTGTCTCCACAGACTCCTAAGTGAAACCACTCACTCTTTTTCCCTCTAAATTCTATGATTCACCTCATCTTTCAAAAGCCCCTTTCCGCTAAACACGTCCACTCCCAAATATCTAAAAACTTCACCCCCCCTCCTTTCTCTCCCCCTCCAATCTAAAAACAAACTTTCAAACCTAACCCTTTTTTTTAAACCTCAAACCTTACTTTTTTCCTGTATTCCCCTTTAAATTTTTCCCTTTTTTTTGCCACCCTCCCAAAAATTAACCACCAATCTCTGCAACTTCTCTTCAAAATTTCCCCCAAGAGACGGGTGTCTCAGAAAAAGGGGCAGCTTGACAACTCCCATTTTGTGTGTGATTCTTTTTTCCTTTTTAATTTCCAGCCTCTTGCCGGGACCCTCGCTTTTACTTTTTCTTACAACCCCATCTAAAAATATATTAAACAACCACGGTGAATCCACATTTGTTTTAAGGCCTATTTTTTCTGGGAAAAAATTTCACCTTTTTCCCTACAACCCCAAACTTAGCCTCACTATCCTCATAAAAACTCTTCACGCTTTCAGTAACCTCCCCTCCACACCTTTCACTTGCAACATCTGCCCTTTGCCCCCCTACCAAACCCTGTCATACGCCTTTTCCAAATCCTAAAAGCCACAAAGACCTCTTTACCTTATCAAATACTGTTTTCCCTTTTAAAGTTTTTTACTGTAAAAAACCTGGTCCCCCCAAACCCCCCACCTTTCCTAAAGCCCCTTGTTCATTTTGCTATCCTATTCTCCGTTTACTCTTAATTCTTTTATTTATAACTCACCATACACTTTTCCAGGGACACTCAAAAGAATTTTTCCCCATAATTTAATATAAAATATATATAAAAATATATATTTTATATAATATATTATATATATATATTTTATATAATAAATACACATTATATAAAATATATATTATAAAAATATATATTTTATATTTATATATATATAATTTTATATATATATAAAATAAAATTTTATATATATATATATATATATATATATGCAAAACAAAACCCCTGTGAAAAAATAAGAAATTCCAAGCGTTTCATTTGGACAAAATTAAAAATTAAAATTTAACATTAATGAAAAAAAAATATTTTTTTAAAAAACATAAAAAAGTATATTTTTAGGAAAAGGGCCTAATTTTTAAAAAGGGGTTTTTTTTGCTAATTGACCAGGGTTTTAAAAATTCCCGGCCCCGACATATCTTACCAAACCCAAAACATTTACATACAAACATATATATTTTATATAAAATAATTTTAAAAAATATATTATATAAATATATATATTTTATAAAATGTCGCGCCCGGGGGGGAATTAAAGGTTAAAAAATTTGGGCAGGTTGCAAGAACTCCCTTTTTTTAAATTTTTTCCTTCTAAAATTTTTTTTTTTTATACATTTAAAGATATATTTTTTTTTAATAAAGATAAGGTAAAAAATTTTTTTAATTTTTGGGCCAAAAGAAAAGTAGAAAAAATTACCTAACCTTATTTAAAAAAGGGCAATTTATTTTTAGCCTAACCCAAATTTAAAAATATTTTAGGGTTTGGGGTTTTTCAATAATTTTAAAACTAAACAAACATAGTTTTAAAAATATTTTTTTTTGTTTGGTTTTAGAAAAGATTTTGGCGAAATTATTGCAACACAAATTTTTCCCCTTGTCCTATATTTGGGAAAAATGAGCGTTTCTTTTAAGCCCAAAATCGCAATTTGCCTATTCGGGACGACATTATAAATATATATTATATATTAAATTAAAATTTTTTATTATATATTATATAAAATATATATATATATATTTTAAAATTTTTAAATTTTTATAAATATATATATATATTTTATTAAAAATAATATTATATATATATATATAATATATATAAATATATAATATATATATATATGTATATATATATATATATGTAAAATATAATTTCGTGCCGAATATGTAAAAATGGTCAAAATTTGCAAGAATCCCTTTAAAATTAAGTCCATTCTGAAATTTTCTCTTATATGTTTTAAAGATAAATTTTTTTATTAATGTTGATGTAAAAATTTATAATTTTGCCCCCAAAAGAACTTTTGAAAAATTACCCAAACCCTTTTTAAAAACAAGAAAAAATTTATTTTAGCCTTACCCAAAAAAAATATTTTAGATTTTTTTTACAAAAATTTTAAAAACTAAACCAAAAAAGAAAATTTTAAATTTTTTTTTTTTTGGGGTTTAGGGGAAAGTTTTTTTTCGAAATTTTTGCATACACAAATTTTTGGGTTATCCTTTTGGCAAGATGAGCGTTGCTATTTAAGCCAAAATGGCAAGGGTTTTTTTCCTATTTCGGGACGGGCATATATTTATAATAAAAAAATATATAAAATAAAATATATATTTATTTTATTAAAAATTTTATATATATATTAAATATATATATAGCAAAACAACCCCCCCTGGGAAAAAATAGAGAAATTTTCCCAAGGGGGCTTTTGTGAATACTCCAAAATTATCAAAGGAAAAAAAAGGGAAAATAAAGCCCCAAAGGGAAACCTTTTAAGGGGGCCCGGTCGGCACCCCCACTATCAGATCCCAAAACCCGGGTTTTAAAAACGTGACGCGGGGTCACGTGTTTTAAAAACCCTTGTGGGGAACCCGATAGTGGGGGTGCCGACCAGGGGCCCCTTTTATAGCTTCCTTGGTTTCTTTACTTTCTAGGTTTCCCTTTTAAAAAATTTTTGAGGTTTGTCACGAAAAGGGGCTTGGGAAATTTTTCTTTTTCTTTCAGAGGGGGTTGTTTTTCATATTCTTTAAATCACCTGTTTACTGGGGGGGGGATCTTATTGGGGGATATATAAATATATATATAAAATATATAATTTTATATATTAATATATATATTTTTTTTATAATTATATATATAAATATAAATTTTTCCCCATGTCGGTCCCTCTCCCATATAAATATATATATAATATATTTATTATATATATATATAAAAAATAATTTTATATATATATATATATATTTTAAATAAAATTTGTCGTGCCGAAGGCCCGAAATTTTTCGATCTTTGGTTTTTTAGCAAGGTTTCAACTTGGGCCCAAAAAGGAAAGTGAAAATTTGTTTTAGGGAATAATTTTTGCCCAAAAAAATTCTGAACCCAACGAAAAAATATATTTCACTGGGGTTTTTTTTTAGTATTAAATTATTGTAAACAAAACTAAAATATATTTATTTGGGGGGAAAGGGTAAAATAAATTGTTCTTGTTATAAAAAGGTGAGGTAAGTTTTCTAAGATTCTTTTTGGTGCAAAATAAAAAAAGTTTACATTAACATTAATGAAAAAATATATCTTTAAACGTATGAGAAAAAATTTTAGAAGGGACTTAATTTTAAATGAGTTCTTGCTAATTGACCGTTTTACATATTCGGCACGACATATATATATATATATATATATATATTATATATATATATTTTATATATATATATATATATATATATATATATATTTATGTATATATATGTGTGTATAGATATATATATAAATATATATATATATATATATATATATATAAAATATATATATATTATATATATATATATATATATGTATGTATATATATGTGTGTATAGATATATAAATTTTATATATATATATATATAATATATAATATATATATATATTATATATATTATATATATATATATATATTTATATAAATATTTCAATATATGATGGGGTCCACCTCTGGTGTAAATTGTGGGACCCATAGCCTCTTAGAAGTGGATAAAAAGGCTTCAAGGAAGAATTTTTTGGGTTTCTTCCTAAAGCCGTTTGAATATTCCACTTCCCCTACCACCTCATCTTTTAAACTATTTTTTTACCAATAGGAATATTTTATTACATAATATGGCACAGAAGATTAAGAGATACATTGTTAATATAAAGGTGGCATATACGGTACATGTTGTTTTCGTGTGCATCACCGATTTAAGGCGAAAAATCTCATCCAGCTCCTCAGAGCTGGGGCGTGTGCCCAAAATGCAGCAGGCATTACCCTTTTGAACAGCCGCAGTGAGCCGCTGGAACAGAAAACTAGCTGCCCTGGGATGCCTAGTTACCCTGATGAGTCTTTTTCCCAGCTCCTTAAGGAAATTAGATGCACTCTTTCCCCTTGAGCCAAGGGTCTCTGAGCCTATGGGAACAAACGTATAATGATATATAAAAATATATATATAATATAAATATAATATATATATATATAATTTATATTATAATTATATATATATATATTTATTTTATTTTTTTTTTATTATCACACCGGCCGATTCCCACCAAGGCAGGGTGGCCCGAAAAAGAAAAACTTTCACCATCATTCACTCCATCACTGTCTTGCCAGAAGGGTGCTTTACACTACAGTTTTTAAACTGCAACATTAACACCCCTCCTTCAGAGTGCAGGCACTGTACTTCCCATCTCCAGGACTCAAGTCGGCCTGCCGGTTTCCTGAATCCCTTCATAAATGTTACTTTGCTCACACTCCAACAGCACGTCAAGTATTAAAAACCATTTGTCTCCATTCACTCCTATTCAAACACGCTCACGCATGCCTGCTGGAAGTCCAAGCCCCTCGCACACAAAACCTCCTTTACCCCCTCCCTCCAACCCTTCCTAGGCCGACCCCTACCCCGCCTTCCTTCCACTACAGACTGATACACTCTTGAAGTCATTCTGTTTCGCTCCATTCTCTCTACATGTCCGAACCACCTCAACAACCCTTCCTCAGCCCTCTGGACAACAGTTTTGGTAATCCCGCACCTCCTCCTAACTTCCAAACTACGAATTCTCTGCATTATATTCACACCACACATTGCCCTCAGACATGACATCTCCACTGCCTCCAGCCTTCTCCACGCTGCAACATTCATCACCACGCTTCACACCCATATAAGAGCGTTGGTAAAAACTATACTCTCATACATTCCCTCTTTGCCTCCAAGGACAAAGTTCTTTGTCTCCACAGACTCCTAAGTGCACCACTCACTCTTTTTCCCTCATCAATTCTATGATTCACTCATCTTTCATAGACCCATCCGCTGACACGTCCACTCCCAAATATCTGAATACGTTCACCTCCTCCATACTCTCTCCCTCCAATCTGATATTCAATCTTTCATCACCTAATCTTTTTGTTATCCTCATAAACCTTACTTTTCCTGTATTCACCTTTAATTTTCTTCTTTTGCACACCCTACCAAATTCATCCACCAATCTCTGCAACTTCTCTTCAGAATCTCCCAAGAGCACAGTGTCATCAGCAAAGAGCAGCTGTGACAACTCCCACTTTGTGTGTGATTCTTTATCTTATACTCCACGCCTCTTGCCAAGACCCTCGCATTTACTTCTCTTACAAACCCATCTATAAATATATTAAACAACCACGGTGACATCACACATCCTTGTCTAAGGCCTACTTTTACTGGGAAAAAAATTCCCTCTTTCCTACATACTCTAACTTGAGCCTCACTATCCTCGTAAAAACTCTTCACTGCTTTCAGTAACCTACCTCCTACACCATACACTTGCAAACATCTGCCACATTGCCCCCTATCCACCCTGTCATACGCCTTTTCCAATCCATAAATGCCACAAAGACCTCTTTAGCCTTATCTAAATACTGTTCACTTATATGTTCTCCTGTAAACACCTGGTCCACACACCCCCTACCTTTCCTAAAGCCTCCTTGTTCATCTGCTATCCTATTCTCCGTCTTACTCTTAATTCTTTCAATTATAACTCTACCATACACTTTAACCAGGTACACTCAACAGACTTATCCCCCTATAATTTTTGCACTCTCTTTTATCCCCTTTGCCTTTATACAAAGGAACTATGCATGCTCTCTGCCAATCCCTAGGTACCTTACCCTCTTCATACATTTATTAAATAATTGCACCAACCACTCCAAAACTATTCCCACCTGCTTTTAACATTTCTATCTTTATCCCATCAATCCCGGCTGCCTTACCCCCTTTCATTTTACCTACTGCCTCACGAACTTCCCCCACACTCACAACTGGCTCTTCCTCACTCCTACAAGATGTTTATTCCTCCTTGCCCTATACACGAAATCACAGCTTCCCTATCTTCATCAACATTTAACAATTCCTCAAAATATTCCTTCCATCTTCCCAATTACCTCTAACTCTCCATTTAATAACTCTCCTCTCCTATTTTTAACTGACAAATCCATTTGTTCTCTAGGCTTTCTTAACTTGTTAATCTCACTCCAAAACTTTTTCTTTTTTTTCAACAAAATTTGTTGATAACATCTCACCCACTCTCTCATTTGCTCTCTTTTTACATTGCTTCACCACTCTCTTAACTTCTCTCTTTTTCTCCATATACTCTTCCCTCCTTGCATCACTTCTACTTTGTAAAAACTTCTCATATGCTAACTTTTTTCTCCCTTACTACTCTCTTTACATCATCATTCCACCAATCGCTCCTCTTCCCTCCTGCACCCACTTTCCTGTAACCCAAACTTCTGCTGAACACTCTAACACTACATTTTAAACCCACCCATACTCTTCGACCCCCTTTCCTATGCTTCATTAGCCCATCTACCTCCATGCTTTTTTATCTTACCCTAACTGCCTCCTCTTTTTGTTTATAAACCCTTTACCTTCTCTTCCCTGAGCTTCTTTTC
>NW_026464427.1:0-14828 GCF_026875155.1 Cherax quadricarinatus
CCTTTGTTTTGTGTCTGTTGAAAGTGAGGGTTAGATTGGGGCGCTCCAAGAGGGGCAGAATTCCAAACATTGGAACCATTGGTAGAGACCTGAGGAGTCCCACTTGATCCAGGCAGAGCTGGGAAGGAAATTTGGGACATGGTTGGCGGTGCCTGGGGAGTGGTCTTCTTAAGAAGGGATAGTTTCTTGGCATCAAGAATTTTCTGCATTTCCTTTTTTCTTTCAGGACAAATAGCAGAAAAAATATATCCTGTGATACTCCAATACTGAAACTATGTACTGTGCCAAAACAAAAGCATTTACATTGCTAAACTCACAAACTAGTATTTAGTCACTTAGCCATAATACCAACTTACCTCATAATTTGTAATATTTTACAATTAAGAATAAAACTAAATCTGCCCGAAATGCCTAGCCATGCTAAGCGTTCTAGTGGTACACTCTGTAATCACTATTTTACTACATGTAAACCACACAATAACCAAATTTCTGTAAACTCAGCATTGTAATCCTTATAGAGAATAAACTTTGAATTTGAATTGAATTTGAATTTGAATTGCTATTAGGTTCTCTCCCTGCTCCATGAGCTTTATCAAACCTCGTCTTGACACTATGTATGATTCCCTCGTTGACTACATCACTTTCTAGGCTATTCTGCTGCCTGACAACTCTATGACTGAAAAAATATTTCCTTACGTCCTTTTGACTCATCTGAGTCTTCAACTTCCTATTGTGACCTCTTGTTTCTGTCTCCCATCTCTGGAACATCCTGTCTTTGTCCACCAAGTCTATTCTGAGCAGTATTTCATATGATGTTTTCATGTCTCCCCTGGCTCTCCTGTCCTCCAGTGTCGTCAGGCTAATTTTCCTTAACCTTTCATCGTAGGGCAATACCCTTAGCTCTGGGACTAGCCTTGTTGCAAACCTTTGCACTTTCTCTAATTTCTTGACGTGTTTGACCAGGTGTGGATCCAAACTGGTGCTGCATACTCCAGTATGGGCAAGATGTATATGGTGTACAGAGTCTAGAAGGATTCCTTACTGAGGTACCAGAATGCTATCCTTAGGTTTGTCAGACGCCCGTACGCTGCAGCAGTTATTCGATTGATGTGCGCCTCAGGAGATGCACTCAGTATTATACTCACCCCAAGATTTTTTTCCTTGAGTGAGGCTTGCAGTCTTTGACCACTTAGACTATACTGTGTGCGATCTTCTTACTGTGTGCGATCTTCTTTGCCGTTCCCGATCTTCATGAATTTGCATTTGGCAGGGTTAAATTCATGGAGCCAGTTGCTGGACCAGGCTTGTAGCCTGTCCAGGTCTCTTTGTAGTCCTGACTTATCCTCGGCCGATTTGATTTTCCTCATTAACATCACATCATCTGCAAACAAGGACACTTCTGAGTCTATCCCTTTCGTTGTCATTCACATATACCAAAAACAGCACAGGTCCCTGTGGAACCCCACTTGTCACAGGTGCTCACTCTGACACCTCGTCACGTAGCATGACTCGTTGTTGCCTCTCTGTCAGGTATTCTCTGGTCCATTGCAGTGCCTTTCCTGTTATGTGTGCCTAAACCTCTAACTTTTGCATTAACCTCTTTTGAGGAGCTATGTTGAAGGCTTTCTTGCAGTCAAAGAAAATGCAGTCTATCCACCCCTCTCTCTCATGTCTTACTTCTGTCACCATGTCATAAAACTCCAGTAGGTTTGTGACACAAGATTTTCCTTCCCTGAAACCATGCTGGTTGTCGATTATACTCTTGTTTCTTTTCAGGTGCTCCACCACTCTCCTCCTGATGATCTTCTCCATGACTTTGCATACTTTACACGTTAGTGACACAAGTCTGTAGTTTAATGCCTCGTATGTGTCTCCTTTTTTTAAAAAATTTGGATTACATTTGCAATCTTCCATACATCAGAAAGTTGCCCAGTTTCAATGGATGTATTGATCTTTGATAATGGCAACACACAGCATAATCTTCTCCCCTCCGTCTAAGGCCCCACGTAGAGTGTCTGGTCCCACTGCTTTGAGGTATCAAGTCACACAGCAGCTTCTTCACCTCCTCCTCGTGTATTGTACCTCATCCAACACATGTTGGTGTGCCTCCCTGTTCTGATTTCCTGGAGTCCCACTTTTTCCACTGTAAATACTTTTTTCAATCTCGTGATGAGCTCCACACATACCTCTTTGTTCGTTTCATTGTGAACTCCACCATCAACTTCCTCAGTCTGATTACCTGTTTCCTTGAATTAGTTTTCCTCCTGATGTGGCTATACAACAGCTTCAGGTCAGATTAGACTTTTCGTGATATTCCATTTTCGAATTGTCGGGTGAGCCTCCCTTCATGCTTTGAAATTCATATCGTCTCTTTGGCTGATCTCTTTATTTTCCCTTGGTCCTTTGTCCCTTTTGTACCAATTCCAGATCTCAAGGGGGGGGTCGGACACCTAGCCTAGTTTGCCTCCCTACACCTATTGGGGAACCAAGGACTCGTACTTGTCTTCCCATTATTCTGTATTTTTTTTTGGGGGGAACAAAACACTCCCCTCTGCCTCCTTTGGCATTTTAATTGGACACATAGTCCATCTATCTTTTACTGGTTTTCCCCCGCCATTTTCTCTATCGCCCCACTTGAACGTCTTGCAGGCAGTTTCCTCGGAGCCATTGTAGTCCTCGCCGTTTGAATCTTTGCTATTCCCATCCTAAGGGGGAGGGTCCTGGGGGGGGGCTACGACTCTCCACTTGAAGCTCCAGCTATGTATCAAATCACTCGAACCACATTATCCCAAGCTCCCAAGTGGTCCAAACATGTATATTATAGTCCACCGATGTCCGAACTACCCACATGTGAATACAATGTTCCCAGGACGCTTAGCTGGATCGATCCTGCTACCACTCTCTCTTGTGTATAGACTTACCGATGTTGTAAGGGGCATTAGGATCCATTGCCACATCCATCATCCTTGGCTCTCCATTGTTTTGGGACATCCCATGGGACTTCAAGTATTCCGCCAATCCATCTCCTTGTGAAGCGAAACACCCATAATTAGTAACTTTTGCTCCCCCCATGTAAGCTGCTTTTGGCCCACTCGGCTAGTGAGGTCAAACATTGTCTTCAGTTGGCTCTTGTTGTATTCCTTCTCTTGGGCCTCTCTGCAGTTCTGAGCAGGGCTGGTTACAATTACTGCAATTATCACGATTATGACGGCTTCCTCAGACTGGGATTGGTTCCTACTAAGTAGCCCCCTTTCTCCCATACCATCCATTCCCTTCCATTTTCTCAAACCCCCACCATTTTTTAATGACAGGCAGCCTCCCCCTCTCCTCCCTTATCTTCCCTGGGGATTTGTATCCGGGGGAAAGATTGCACCGTTTCACCCGGGTAGGTTTTTTGGGTTTTATGCCGGGGGATGTCCCTTGTTTTTTCATCCACTCTCTTTGAACCACCCCCAAAACTTTTTTTTCTAAAACTTTTAGGGGGGGTACTTGGGGGTTGGGAAAATTTGGGGCCCGAAAAAATTTTTTTTGGGGGGATTTGTTTGTAATGGGGGGGGTTATTGGATATTGCATTCTTTTTTGCATGTTTGGTTTTGCATTGCTTATTTGGGGTTTCTTGGGTGGGTGAAGAAGGCTGTATTCGATCTTTTCCTGAGTCGGGTTCCCCGTCCTCTCCTCGCCTCTTCACTGTTCATACGGGTCCTCTTCCTTTTTACATGATCTCGTCCCGGGAATTTTCCCCTTGCCCGATTTCATGGGTTGAGAGATTACTGGATTGGTAAATTGGGATGATGATATGGGTCAGGTAAGGTGTTTTTGAAATATATTTTTCAGAGATAGTTTAGCGAGGAATTTTGTTTGATTTTGGGAATTAATTAAAAAAATTTCCCAAATGGTGAGAATAGAAAAAAATTCATTAGTAAAAGAGGGATATTTGGGAGATCAAAAGGGGGATAGAGTTAAGAATAATAATTAGTTAAAGGGGAAAAATTAAGAAGGGGATAAGAGAAAAAAAAAAAGGATTAAGGCAAGGGTCGCAAGGATTTGAAGAAAACCCCAAAAGGGGTTTTTTAAAGGGTATACAGAAGTAATATTAGGGACAAGATGGGCCCCATTTAAAGATAATCAGGTCTGTTCATAAAGGTGAATGGATATTGTGAAATTTTCAATATTTACTTCCTCTCAGTTTTTTCAAAGGAAGGAACTGCAAAATTCCAGAAATAAAAATTATGTAGAAAATGAGGATAATAAACTATGCATGATTAGGGGAATGGACATGGGCTAAAAATTTGAGAAATTAGGGGCCTTCTTGTAAATTTGGTTCACCGCCTTTATTTTTCACCCATTTTTCCTTATTTTTGGTGTAATTGAAGTGCATATGTAAAAGAAAAGTGACAAAGTTCAAGATCCCCCCAAAAACAAAGAAAAAAAATTTACTGATTTTTACATTACAGCATGACATCCAAATTTTGGGACTACGAGTGCACTTCCCACAATCCCACGTTAGGGTACTTCTAACACAACCTTTTGGTGATATTTCATCTAAAATATTTTTACCATATAAAAAATACATTTCGTAGGCTTTTTTGGGATTCAGCAAAATACCTGCTTTACCCCCCTACAAATCAAAAAAAATTTGAGATATTTCCCAAAAGCGCAACTTCAAAAAGCCAAAACAAATTTTTTTTATATTGCCTATGAAAATCATTTCAAAACAATCATTTAAAAAGGTGCGGGGACAAGCAATAGACCAAATCCTTTTTGAAATATTCCCGAAAAAGCAGGGAAATAGCAAAATTTCGTCATGAAATTAAAAAAAAAATCATGAGAATTATGGAAAATTTTAAGGGGGTTTCCTTATGTCCTCAACATTCAACAACAAGAATCTCATTGGGGGACAAAAACCAAATTTTTTTACCGTAGCCACCCCGTGTAACAGTGATTAACTTTGCCACCCCCCGGCACTGCAGGTGGCTCCCTTCGACCCCACAACTTACCAAATCTATCCGAGCCCCTATGAATGGATAGCACCCCAATTTGGGGCTACTAATTAATTGTGGGGTTAGTTATATTTGTTTAACTGAAAGAAGGGGGGGGGGGGATAACATGGGTATATCCTTTAGGGAAAAACACTTATATAAATATCACCACTTACCAAAAATTTTCTGGTTTTCACTTTATTATGGATCACCACAACCATCAAATTACAACAAAACCCCCTGGGCCCGATAGTCTGCTATAACTAAAGGGTTTCATAACTGTGGGTGATGATGCCCTTATTTCCTCTTCACCATCTCATTTCGATGTCCTGCTACACCGACACGGTTCTCTTTCCCAGAGGACGGGGTTTATCCGTTGGTTTGCCCCCGGTTTAAAATTTTGTGACTCAAAAAAAACTTCACTATTCTCTGGACGGGAAACCCACGGGGTTTCTACATGTTTTCCCACTCGGAGCAAGGGGGACTTATTTTCATTTCATGCATTCTCTTAACTTAGTGTTTTATCACTGTTTACTTTACAATTCAAAAGGGACGATTTAAACCCTCAAAATTTTTATGCATATTAGGGGGCAGGGGGAAACATTTCCATGGCTTTCGCACCAGTCACCCCCGGGGGTCTACCTTTATTCACTAATTTTAACTTTATTACGGGGGGTCCATAAACCCATGTTCCCTACTCTTCACCAGGAACAGTTTACATCATTTCCCTATTATAAAGTGAGGCCTTTATTAATACTTGGGCCGTCGTGAACCCCAAATTTTCCCCGGGCCCAAATGCTTTCCCACCCTTTAACTCCTTTAAAAAACACCCCGCTATGATGCCCCATCTAAACCTTCTCCCCCTGCCCATAGAGCAGGCACAGAGCTTCCCTTTTGGGTTTTCCTAGTCCTTTTTTCAAATACTTTTTTGCCCCACATCAACACTTTAAACCCCCTTTATTAGGCAAAATAGCTTCAAAAAAATTAAACTTTTTCCCAAAAGGGAATCGTGCTATTTTGGGGTTTTTTTTATGCAATAAAATTTGATTTTTTAATTTTTCCCCCGGGGAAAAGTCCCTTCGTTTTCTGTAGTGTACCAGAGGAAAACATAGAAAACCTGTCTTTTTAAGGGGACGACCTAATGTAATCCTTTCGCCCAAGGTCAGCACCACCCCCGGGGTTTTAAATATACAAAAAAATTTTTTTTGGCGGGGGCTTTTTAATTTTAAACCAAGTTATGTTATGCATACTATCATTATTAAATAAATGATTTGGCAAAAAAAAGGATATTATTTATAAAGCACCCAGTTTTATCAATCAATCAATCGAGGGGCAGGGGCCCCAGCGGCAACAGGAACCTTGTCCTCTATTTTTACTTCTACCTGAGGTTCCCAGCAGCCCAGTGATGCCTAATCAAGCCCCACATAACACTAACAGGGTGGGGATACCCAAAATTTGATTAAATCAACTGCGAAATCACCCAAAAGTTTACAAATTACCAACTAATAGGACTCTACTCCCACCTCCTACCCCGCTGCCACAGAAGTGTTTACTCCAAAAACATTCCCCCATCCCCCTCGCCTCCCTATTCACCCGAAGCCAAGCCAAGGGACAAGGGGTCGAGAAATAAAAGAAGACCCAGAAACCCAGCTAAGGGCTCCTAATATAAAGGTGAGATCAGTAAAAAACACGGGGAAAAAATTTTTGGGGTACTCCCCGCCAGGACAAAACCCTCATCACCCCGGCCCACCCCCCCAAACACGGACAGAAAAAACAAACATGGCGCCCCCACAGCCCAAGAAAACCCTTTCCAGTATTTGTGTAAAGGGAAGTTTCACGACCGGGAAATACCCTAAACCCCTTATTTTTCCCGGGAACCAAACGATCCCCAAAACTAACTAAAGAAATGCGGGAAACTAAAAGCTAGCAATCCCAGTTTAAATCAACAAGATCACTGTTTCTTAAAACATAAACTGGGACACTTGGAAAAAAACAAAAGAAAACACCCACACCCGCCCCCTTGGACACCTTTCAACATCTCAAAGACCAAGTCCCCCTTTACTTCTCCCAAACAAACAGGGGAAAAGGGATAAAGGGGTGGACCAACAACTTGCCAAGTCATAACCCCGCTTCCAAGACCATATGACCCAAAAGAGCTATCTGACGCTGTTTTTAGTTAACAGCAAAAAATCTCCCCCCCACAGTACCCAAGAGACCTGCATGGAACCACCCCACGTTAAACAAGGGCCACCTTCGCCCTTATACCCTACGTAGTGAGACCTTTAAAAGGGTTGCAAAAAGGGTGGGCTACCATGCCCAAAAAAAAACAGTTTCTGTTAAAATTCCAAAATAGGGCCCCACAAAAAAAACAAACCCCTAAAAAAAATTTTATTTTTATGAAAACTGATGTTTACGTCAAAGGTGCCTTTCCAAAAAAAAGACAAAAACCCTTTTTTATCGGTTTAAAAAAAATTACGCTTGCCCAAAAAAAACCAACCGGCTTTGTGAGGGATGGAAAAATCGCAGTTAGGAAAAAGCCCACTGGGAAGAAAATACTTCATCTCTACAGAAGATGACCCTTAAAAATCCCCAAGTGGGGGGGGGACTAACAGGAAACGGGGTAAAGTGCAGTTTAAAAAACACACTCCCCAAATTGGGGTTATATTGTCATAAAAATTTTTGCCCACTAAAAAATTTTAAAACCCCCCAAATACTTTTGATTGTCATTGTTGTATTCAAAGAAATTCTACCTCCCTAGTTTAATTGTTTTTTAATATCTACGAAAATTTTCTCCTTTTTTACAACTTACCCAAACACTTTTCTATCTTATTTTATTTTTAAAATAAAACCCTAACTTGTCTTCAATTTAAATTTTACCTCACTTTTGGGAAAAATTCAATTGCCAATTTTATTCTAAATCCCTATTTTTGCCCAATTTTGCTTTAAACTATATTGATCCCAAAATTATTGTAAAATTCTTTTATTGACCCTTTTTATACTATCTTTTTTTAAAATAGTATTTTCAACTACCCAATTTTATATTTCCTGTCTTTCCCTCTTACTTGCATATTATTAAACCCAAATCATTGCCAAATTTTTTTTTTTATCATTTTTTTTTTATTCTTTTGCTTTCCTTAACTTGGGGTAATTTTTTTCCCCCCCCTTTAAAACTGTTAACTCTAAAACTTGTAAACAACTTATATTTTAAAACCCCCTTTGTGCAATTACAAATTTAGAGTTTGTGCCTTTTTTTTATTATTAGATTAAACTCAGGGGTATATAGCTCATTGAAACTCAAAACTTTGTCAATACCAAAAATTTAATATATTAAAAACCAAAAGTGCAAATTTCTAGTGACGTCTGGTGCTAAATTTTTAAATTTTTTATTTTAGTTATTAGATTAAACCTAGTTGTATATAGCTCATTCTAGCTCAAACATTGAAAACACAAAATTTATTATATTGACATTAGTTGCAATTAAATGAGAGGGCTTGTTCATTTTTTAAATTGGGATTTTCATATTACTAGTTTTTCACCCAGTTTTTTACTTTAGTTTATTCCCCCCGCCCAACAATAGACAAAAATCAATTCATTTTTTGTGTAGTAGTGAAAATATACTCTATATGACCCAAAAAAACTTGCCCCATATTCTTGTTTCCCAAAATTCCCCCCACTAAGATATCAGTACTAGAACTCAACACACCAAAATCAGGGTTTTTAAATAACCTTAAAATTTAAACCTAGAAAATGATTGACACGTTGACCCCATCTAAACCTCCCTTTTCTGACAACCAATAAAACCCGTTGGAAAGTAACTTCCGTATTTCACCGCATCATAAGGCCGCACCCATCCCAAAAAAATTTCTAAAAGTTATCAATAAATTAATACAACATAAAGGGCCTTAAGCAAACCCCTATGATGACCCCCTGGCACTCCCTTTAATCACTAATAAAAAAAACCCTTTTCCGCATTATTCTTACCCGAGGGCCCGGTTAAGCAAAAACAAAAAGATATCTACCCCTTTCCAGGATACACAGCAATTTCAAAAACTGGAGACCAAACCAAGTTTGGGGGGGGTATTGCAATCTAATTTTCTCTAACCAATTATCTTGATTAGCACAACTTGCTTTAGGATGGGAAAATGGGAATACTTTTTTGCTAAATTTTTTCTGTAAAAAAAAAATTAAGACGCCTTTTTTCAATCGGTGCCATTTACCGGATAAACCCCACACAAAAAATCCCAAAGTTTTAGGAGAAAATTAAAAGGGCACTAATAACAACAGGGCAAAGAATTAAACACCACCTTCTCTTAAACTGGAGAAATTCAACATCAACCTTGGGCCCACCCCGGTGATCAGGGCCCGTAATGATTTCATTAAAAAAAATATGAAAACCCCAAAACCCTTTCATAACAACTTTTAAATAAACCAAACCGGCTCCCCTGAGACACGTGCAACCATAATAGGACATTTTGGACCCAAATATTAGCCCCCCCTTTAAAACAGGGTAATTCGATAACACTTCAGACCCCCTACCCTACCTTCCCCTGACAAAAATTAGTAAAAACCCCCTTTTAACAAAGTCTCATTTAAAACTTCCCTGACGAGGCCCCAAAAGGAAGTTCACATGACTAGAGGGCTGTTGGGCCCGGCCTACAGAATTTTTCCAAGGCCAGTTGGGATTGAAAGATGGACAGACATTTTTTTAACAAATTACTTTGACTTTTCAACAAACATTGTCCTATAAAAACGAAAACAGATCACAAACAAACGGCTTGGTTGCCCATGGCTAACCAGCACCATTCTGAAATCCATTGACAAGAAACACCAATATGAAAAGCAATATAGACAGGGCTTAATACACAAAGATATTCTTAAACACTATTCATCAGTTCTCACCAAAGTAATAATGAAAGCCAAACATCTATACTACTCCAGTAGATTCACAGACACTAGAGGAGATATAAAAAAGACCTGGAAAACACTCTCTCAGATTCTAGGGGACCCACAAACTGAAAAAAAAAACAAGAATATAGTCCTAACTAAACCTAATGAAACACCACTACATCCCACTGACACAGCTAACAAGATAAACGACTTCTCCTCAACCTTAGGATCTAATCTCGCCAATAAAATCCCACATACTAATGCCCATGCCAGGGACTACCTAGATGGGAATTTCCAAAATTCCTTCAATCTTGCACCAACTGAGCCCACGGAAGTCACTGAGATTATAAAGTCACTAAAAATAACTCAGGGAATCTGTCTCATGTCCCACCATTACTGTACAAGCGAGCGGCCCATGTCCTTTTGCATGCTATTTCATTACTTTTTAACAAGTCACTAGAAACTAGCACCTTCCCGAAACTACTCAAGATGGCAAGGGTTACACCAATACATAAAGGTGGTGACCATACAGACTTAAACAACTATAGGCCAATATCAAACTTACCATTGCTATCCAAAATCTTTGAGAAACTCGTGCACAGGAGACTATATTCATTTATAATGGCACAAAACATACTCAACCCCTGCCAGCTTGGATTCAGGAAAAATAAAAGCACTGACGATGCAATCATAAAAATGCTAGATCTGCTTTACACAGCATTGGAAAATAAGGAATATCCACTAGGAATTTTTATTGACCTAAGAAAAGCTTTTGATACAGTAGACCACGAAATCCAACTCCACAAACTTGACCATTATGGTATAAGAGGCCATGCGCTTGCTTATTTCAAATCTTACCTTACTAATAGGTATCAGTATGTCACCATTAAAGACACAGCATCAACAACACGGCCACTTGATACTGGAGTTCCACAAGGAAGTGTCCTTGGTCCCCTGCTCTTCCTCATATACATCAATGATCTTTCAAACGTTATCCCAAACACCTGAAACCCATTCTCTTTGCTGGCGACACGACTTATGTCCATCTCTCACCCTAATCTTGCCCCCCTTTAAAACCCCATTGTTAACGAGGAGCTGATCAAAATATCGACTTGGATGCAGCCAATAAACTTACGCTTAACACTGACAAAACCTTCTATATTATGTTTGGTAGCAGAGCAGGAGATGCACAAATTAACATTAAGATCGACAACACTCTAATTACCAGACATATGAGGGCAAATTCCTAGGCCTATACCTTGACAACAACCTGAATTTAAAGCACCCATATATAACACATAACCAAAAAAGTATCCAAAACGGTTGGGATCCTCTCCAAGATACGATATTTACGTGCGCAAAATGCCCTTCTCACACTATACCACTCACTTATTATCCATACCTCACCTATGTATTTGTGCTTGGGGATCAACTAAAGCAAACACACCTAAAGCCAATAATAACCAAAAAAAAGCTGCAGTAAGAATAATCACTAAATCCCATCCCTGGCAACCCCCCACTCTTCATAGATCTAAACTTGCTCCCTGTTCAGTACATCCACACTTACTACTGTGAAATCTACATCTACAGGACCTTAAACTCCAATTTTCATCCTTGACCTAAAACGCTTTCTTGAGGGTTTGGGTGACAGAACCCACAGGCATAACACCAGACACAAACATCTCTATGACATTCCCCATGTCGCCCAAACCTTTACAAAAATTCAATGTATGTCAAAGGCCCTAAAATCTGGAACACCCTACCTGAGAACTCTGGAACTGCAGACACATTCATCACCTTCAAAACTACCATTAGAAAACATCTTATCCCCCCTGATGCCCCCCAACAACTAACTGCACGAATCCCACCTGGGGGTTCACACTTACACTCACCATAAACAGAAATATTAATCTCAATCTTAAAAAAAGAATCCTGTGATACTCCAATACTGAAACTATGTACTGTGCCAAAACAAAAGCATTCACATTGCTAAACTCACAAACTAGTATTTATTCACTTAGCCATAATACCAACTTACCTCTTTAATTTGTAATATTTTAAAATTAAGAATTAAACTAAGTCTGCTGAAATGCCTAGCCATGCTAGGTGTTCTAGTGGTACACTCTCTAATCATTATTTAACTAAATATAAACCACACAATAACCAAATTCTGTAAACTCAGCATTGTAATCCTTATAGAGAATAAACTTTGAATTTGAATTTGAATTTGAGTCAATCAAGTTTATTATCTATAAAGATTACAATGCAGGGTTTGCAGATTTTGAATATTGTGTGGTTTACATGTTATAAAATACTAATTACAGACGGGGCCACTAGGACACCTAGCATGGCTAGGCATTTCGGGCAGACTTGGATTAATTCTTAACTCTAAATTAATACAGATTATGGAGTAAGCTGGTATTAAGTCTAAGTGACTACATTATAGTTTGTGACTTTATCAATGTTTTGGCATAATACACAGGTTCTATAATGTAGTATCACAGGCAAACTTATGACTAGTTAGGATTCATTATTTTATGACTAAGATTCGTATTTCTGTGATTATAGTCAAGTGGGTGAGTGTAAGTGTGAACCACAAGGTAATTTTCATGTAGTTAGTTGACGGGGTGTATCAGGGAGATAAGATGTTGTCTAATGATAGTTTTGAAGGTGATGAATGTGTCTGCAGTTATAGAGTTTTCAGGTAGGGTGTTTCAGATTTTAGGCCCTTTGACATACATAGAATTTTCGTGAAGGTTTAGTTGGACACGGGGAATGTCATAGAGATGTTTGTGTCTGGTGTTATGTCTGTGGGTTTTTGTCACAACTGTCAAGAAGCGTTTTAGGTCAAGATTAATACTGGAATTTAAGATCCTGGAGATGTAGATTGCACAGCAGTAAGTGTGGAGCTCTGAACAGGGAGTAAGTTTAGATCTATGAATAGTGGGGAAGTGTTGCCCGGGATGGATTTAGTGATTATTCTTACTGCAGCTTTTTGTTGGGTTATTGTTGGCTTTAGGTGTGTTGCTGGGAGTTGATCCCAAGCACAAATAGCATAGGTGAGGTATGGATAAATGAGAGAATGTATAGTGTGAGAAGGGCAGTTTTCGGCACGTGGTATCGTATCTGTAGAGGATTCCAACCGTTTTGGATACTTTTTTTTTTATGTGTTGGATATGGGGGACTGAAATTCAGGTTGTTGCCGAGGTATAGGTCTAGGACTTTTCCCTCATTATGTCTGGCAATTAGAGTGTTGTCGATCTTAATGTTAAGTTGTGCAACACCTGCTCTGATACCAAAAATAATATAGTAGGTTTTGTCAGTGTTTTAAAAGTAAGTTTTTTTGGCTGTCATCCAAGTCGATATTTTGAACAGCTCCTTGTTAACAATGGTGTTGAGGGTGGCAAGAATAGGGTGGGAGATGACATAAGTCGTGTCGTCAGCAAAGAGAATGGGTTTCAGGTGTTGGGATACGTTTGGAAGATCATTGATATAAATGAGGAAGAGCAGGGGTCCAAGGACACTTCCCCGCAGGGAAATCCCATATCAAGTGTGTTGATGAGGGTGTGTCTTTAATGGTAACATACTGATACTTTTTGTAATGTAGGATTTAAAATATGCAAGCACAAAGGCCTTTATACCATAATGGTATAGTTTGTGGAGTAGGATGCCGTGGTCTACTGTGTCAAAAGCTTTTCTTAGGTCAATAAAAATTCCTAGGGGATATTAGTTCTTTTCCAGTGCTGTGTAAAGCAGATCTAGCATTTGCGCAATTGCATCATTAGTGCTTTTATTTTTCCTGAATCCAAATTGGAAGGGGTTGAGTATGTTTTGTGCCGTTATAAATGAATATGATCTCATATGCACGAGTTTCTCGAAGATTTCAGATAGCAATGGTAAGCTTGATATTGGCCTATAGTTGTTTACATCTGTAGGGTCACCTACTTTATGTATTGGTGTAACCCTTGCTGTCTTAAGTAGTGTCGGGAAAGTACTAGTTTCTAGTGACTTGTTAAAAAGTAATGTAATAGTTTTCAAAAGGACATGGGACTCTCGCTTGTACAGTAATGGTGGGATGTGAGACAGATTGCCTCAGGTATTTTTAAGTGTTTTTCTAATCGCAGTGACTTCCATGGGCTCAGTTGTTACAAGATAGAAGGAATCTGGGAAATTCCCATCTAGGTAGTCCCCAGCACGGTTGTTGGTACATGGGATTTTACCGACGAGGTTAGATCCAATGGTAGAGAAGAAGTCGTTTATCTCTTAAGCTGCATCAGTGGGGTGCAGTGGTGTTTCATTAGGTTTAGTTAGGACAATATTCTTGTTTTTTTTCAGTTTGTGGGTCCCCAGAATCTGGGAAAGTGTTTTCCAGGTCTTTTTTTATATCTCCTCTTGTGTCAGTGAATCTGCTGGAGTAGTACAGTTGTTTGCCTTTTTTTACTACTTTGGTGAGAACTGATGAATAGTGTTCAAGAATATCATTGTGTATTAAGCCCTGTCTATATTGCTTTTCATATTGGTGTTTCTTATCAGTGGATTTCAGAATGCTGGTGGTTAGCTATGGACAACCGAGCCATTTATTCGTGATCTGTTTCGTTTTTATAGGACAATGTTTTTTGTATAGTCTAAGTAATTTGTTAAGAAAAATGTCTGTCCAATCGTCAATACCATTGGCCTTGGAGAATTCTGTAGGCCAGTGAACAGTCTCTAAGTCTGCTGTGAAATTCCCTATTGAGGCCTCGTCATAGAGTCTAAATGAAACTTTGTTGTATTCCATTGGTGGTTTACTAATGTTTGTTAAGAGGAAGGTAGGATAGTGGTCTGTAGAGCTGTCTGGGATTATCCCTGATTTAAGGGGGGCTAGTATATTGGTCCATATGTGGTCTATTATGGTTGCACTTGTCTCAGTGAGCCTGGTTGGTTTAGTTTTTGTTGGTATGAGAAGTGTGTTGTTCTATTGTT
>NW_026464428.1:0-13615 GCF_026875155.1 Cherax quadricarinatus
CTATTATTTGGGTAACATAAAAATAGGTTGGACAAATATAGACTGGGAAACGCTCACAAAAGATTTTCTATACAAAACAAGACAAATACTCAAACGCACTAGAGAAGGGAAGAAACTTCTGTACTTGTTACCAAACAACCCTAAACCAGCACACATGTATGGTTTACCGAAGACCCATAAACACAATATTCCTCTTAGACCAATCACGTCAGGAATAGGCAGTGCTCCACACAAACTAGCCGGAGTCCTTGCCAAACATCTTTCCTGCCTTCTGGGGACCATCAGCCCCGCTCATCTTAAAGACTCAGGCGACCTTCTCAACCGCAATCGAAACCTCTCCATCCGTAACAAGAAACTAAGTAGTTTGGATGTGACCTCCCTCTTCACAAAAGTACCTACCATAAAAGCCATCGAGGTTCTACGACGTAAAGTCAATCAGGACCTTAATCTTCCTCTACCTCCCGGAGATTTTGTTGACTTGATTGAACTCTGTGTTAATTTCAACTGTTTTTCTTTCAATAACAAGCTCTACAAACAAACCTACGGCATGGGAATGGGGTCCCCCATCAGTGCCGTCCTAGCCAACTTATATATGGAACACACTCAGAGTCCGAACACTTCGCCAACATCATCCCTTCAAGCGTCACTTGGTTACGTTACGTGGACGACGTCCTCGTAATAACTCCAAACGTTTTGATGTACGGAATCTTCAGGCAAGGCTCAACGCAGTTGAACCGGCGATCCAGTTTACACTAGAAGAAGAGTCCAATGACAAGCTACCTTTCCTCGACGTCCTCATTCACAAAGTAGACAACAACCTAAGATTTCAAGTTTATCGGAAACCCACCAATAAAAATGATCTCACACACTTCTATTCCAGTCAAGATACCAAGACCAAAAAAGGCATCATCATCGGGTTTTTCCTAAGAGCATACCGAATTTGTAGTCCTGAGTTTCTTGACGAGGAATGTACTTACATTCACCAAACATTCACTGGGTTACAATTTCCTCCTTTTTTCATCAAAGACTACAAGAAAAGAGCTCTTCAGATCATTAATTCTCCACGCATCAACACCGCTCCCAACAAAGTTATAATTCTTCCCAACAGCCAGGTTGCACTAAACGTCTCAAAAGTACTTTCACAAGCTAACACCAGAGTCGCCATCGCTTCTACCACTTCAATAAAGGATCTAACCAGGACAAAACCCAAGCACCACGAACCAGTCAATGCAGGAGTTTACACTATACCCTGTGGAGGTTGTGACAAGATCTACGTAGGTGAAACAGCAAGAAACCTCGACATCCGCCTCAATGAACACATTTACGCATGTAGGAACGACAACTTGAACCCAACGCCTGTGTAAAAACACAAAAATTCCCCCAATTCATCTCAGGGGAAAGTAAAGGGACCCCCAAATTATTTGATAAAAGAAACAAATTTGCGACGCAAGTGCCTCGAATAGCATTATTGCTGTTTCGAATACAATTAAACAAAACAAGGGCAGTTTCACCATCCCCGGGAAGTATGACAAGAATCCCCGGGAAAAACGGGAAACCCCCTTTCCCAATACATAGTCTTCCTGTTAATACACAAAGAAACTTTTTCAGAGAAGGGGGAACCTGAAACAAGTTTGCCTCTTTTCCAGTTTATTTGCCCAAACCTATTTTTATGTTCCCCAAAGAAATACCCTTTTTTTACCCTTTTTACTCATGTACCTTTTAATTGCTCTACCAAAAATTGTTTTAAATTTTTGTAAACTACTACTACTATTTACTACTATACTATATACTACCCCCATGGGGAAATCGAAATGGTACTTCATTTGTACTCCCAACCTCACTCTGACCCTTTTTATAACCCTTGTGTCCATGTATTGTTTGTTTTGGTTTTTGATGAAGCTCCTGGAGAGCGAAACGTTGCCACAAAAAAATGTCACACGTTGCACTTGTGTCCTTTTACTTTACATTTATAATTTTTTCCCCAATCCAGGGGGCCCAAACCATTCCCCTCCTGATAACTTTCCAGGGTTTTGATACATAACGTCAGTGACATGGTTATAGTTTATTTGCCTTTTTTTCCTGTTCCCTTTTTTTAAATAGGGGGTTACTATTTTTGCCGTTTCCCATCCCTTTCAGGTAGTTGCTCATTTTTAAAGGGGATTGTTGGGGAAGATTGTGGTTGAGAAAAAACAGCATTTTGCTCCCCTTTTGGGCCCCCAGGGGGAGATGTCTGGTCCCTTTTTCCCTTTGAGGAAACCCCGAGGCCCTTTTAAGCAGCTTCTTCCCCGCCCCCTTTAAGTTGAGTGTTTTGTCCCCGCATTTGGGTTGGTATATTCCTTGTTGGCTTTAACCCTGGGTTTGTCCCCCCAGGGGCCCTTCCCTTTGTCTCCACTGAAAATTATTTCCTTAAAATCTCACATCGGCCCCTCAAAAAACCTCTTGATCGTTCTGGGTGTGCGTTTTGTGTATGCATCTTACCAAATATTCCACCAGGGTATGATCACTCAGAAAAAAATTCATTTTTCCCAAAAAAATTAATTTCAATAACTTTTCCTTGCCATAGTTGGTGGAAAAACCCAATAAGGGTTTAAAATTTTGATGCAAACCCTTGGGTTTATTATTTTTAAAAAAGCCTCCCTAGGGCTGTTGCGAGGGATTTTGGAATTTATTTTTAAATTTCCTGATAAGATCCTAATGATTATAAAAAAAAAATCGTAAACGCCCAGATTAAAAAAATTTAAGTTTTTTTGTGCTCCCCACCCTTTTTAATGGATTGTTATTTTTGGAATTACGTGCCATTTCCCTTTAAATTTCTAAATAATTTCTCTGTAACAAAGATTTTTAATTTTTAATTATCGATTAAAATTTAATTTTTAAATCACCCCGGGGACTCCAGGAAATTTTTTTTACGTTTTTTTATCAGTTTTTACTTAATTACACAAAAGGGTCATACCAAAGAGTTCTACTTTAAAACATTTTTTTAACAAAACTCAAAAATGCCTAAGTGAATTTTAAAGCTAGTATGTTTTTTAACCTTTTTCTTTAAGGGGCTTTGTTTAACTTGGTTATATCTGTTTATCTACATTTTTTGGGGAAACCCTTTGATAGAATAAGAAAAGATTTTGTTCCGATTTTTAAACCCCGGAGGGTTAACCACCTAGGATAACAAAGAAGTTCAGGCATCATCGGGGTCTGTCTTTTCTTTTTTCCCTCAGGTCCCCCAAACTTGTCCCCCCCCCCCCTTTGGATGCGACCCCACCAGTCGACTAACACCCCGGTACCTTTTTTTTTTACTTTTAAAAAAAAAAGAACCGGGGGTAAGGAAAACGCGTTTGAATGTTTCAAACCCCCGGGCCCGGGGGGAAAGGAAAAACGGGGGCCCCCAGCGTTTGAAAAAGCGAGAGCCCTTTGGCCCCCTCCAGGCCGCGGGCCCTTTTGTTACTATGTTCAACCTTAATTTTCCCGGGTTCCCTTTCTAAAAGAAAGTATTTTAATGTGTTTTCGTCCCTCTTCTTTTGGCCCATATTGAAAAATTTAATTTTTTATTTGTGAGAGTGTCAACTCCTACTTTCTTCGCATTTCTGATGATCTTAAGCTACAGTTTCCCATTTTTTTGAAAATGTTGAGAACTATTTCTTTGTTCATTTTCATGCAAAGTTTTAAAATTTTGACATATTTTTGGTAAAATTTTGGAATTTTAGAGCATTTTTGACTGGGGCGATGGGGCTGAGATAATGCATTTTGGCCCAGTGGTATCCAGAAAACCCCTTGTTTTTTAGGGTTTATTTTGGGCACCAAAAATGTTGGCTCTCTTGAAGGTTTTTGGGTACACCTCCCGGAATGATTGACTCTGGCTGTCTTTATCTCCCCTTTTTTACACATCAAATGCAAGTGGATAATTAAGAAGCAGTTTACATTAAAAATTTTCATCAGAGGCGTCAGATACCAGTTTTTTGTAAGTGGCGCCGCAGACATGGTTACAACCCCTTTTTAGTTACCACAAAAAAAATTCTTACAAAAGTAGTTTAGTAAACCCTTGGGTGGCACCGCATCACTGAGGTTTATTTAAGATAGAGGTCCTTTTAGGAAAATCCCCCAGATTACACAAGCGATCGGGGTTACCCCCGGGGTGACAGGTATGATGGAGGATAAAATGATGGAGTTACCCACAGGATGACGTGTACTGATGGAGGATACAATTTATGGAGTTACCCCAGGATTGGGAAATGTACTGTGGAGGATTTCAAATGATGGGCCCTTATGCAGGATGACAGTGTACTGATGGAGGATACAAAAGGGTGGAGTTACCGCAGGTGACAGTGTACTGATGGAGGATACAAGTGATGGAGTTCCACAGGATGAAGGGGGGGAAGGGTGGGGACACAAGTGATGGGGTTACCCCCGGATGAAAAGTGTACTGAGGAGGAAAACAAGTTTATGGAAATTAAAAGGATGATATGTACTGATGGAGGATACAAGGGGATGGAAATTACCACAGGGGTGATAGTTTTACTGATGGGGGATAAAGTGATTTGGGGTTACCACAGGATGGGCGTGTTTTCGATGGAGGATACAAATGATGGAGTTACCGCAGGATGACAGTGTACTGTGGAGGATACGTGTTGGGGTTACCACAGGATGATAGTGTACCCGATGGAGGGGTTTCCAAGTGATGGAGTTCCCCCAGGATGACAGTGTACTGGGAGGATAAAGTGATGGTGTTACCAAAGGATGGATAGTGTACTGTGGAGGATACAAATGATGGAGTTTCCCCAGGGTGACAGTGTACTGATGGAGGATACAAGTGATGGAGTTACCACAGGATGATAGTGTACTGATGGAGGATACAAGTGATGGAGTTACCACAGGATGATAGTGTACTGATGGAGGATACAAGTGATGGGGTTCCCCTTTTATCCCAAACAAAATCGAAAACAACGTCAGGATTGGGCCCCTACTTAAAAAAAGTGGGTCCAACGATGACAGAAAGGAAATGGGAGCTACTAAGCCCCAAATATGACTCAGTTTTTAGCAAGCCCCCAAACCAGACTGAGAGTCGAAGTCAAAATAAAATTTTTTATGAGAGAGCCACAAAATTTGATTAACACAACTATCCGATGTTATCTGCCCAAATGACTTCGAAAGGCGATAAAGGATGCCCAAAGCACTCTGCCCGGGCCAGATTATGGAATTGTGTTCATCAAAAAAATGAAAGAAGCCCTATCACGAGCCTTTTTCCCATCCTATGGAGGGGAGCATGGCAGGGGGGTCTCCCTCGTTACTAAAAACAACAGACATACCCCCATCCACAAAGGGGGGCAGTAAAGCAACAGCAAAGAACTAAGCCCTACCCACTAAAATCCCATTCATAAAAAATCTTTGAAAGGGCCTAAGAAGCAAGTCACCACCCATCTAAAACCATCGTTCACAACCCGGGCAAAAATGGGTTTGAAAGGTCGTCCCGTTGTCTCAACTACGGATCACTCGACAAAGGGCCTAAATGCATAGAAGACAAAAAAAAATGGATGTTAAAAATTACAGCTTTGCAAAAGCCTTCGCAAGTGGACCATGGGGTAATAGGCCAAAATGCGCGCTAAGGAAAACAGGAAAAGTCGGTCGATGGATCTAATTTCCCCACTAAAGAACACAGAGAGTGTCGTCAAAAAGGTAAAAATCGAGCAGCTACGGGTTTAAAAGCTCTGTTCCCCAAGGCACATAAAAGTCCCTCTTGTTCCCCATCCCCAATCCGACATAGACAAGGATGTCAGCCACAGCACCGTGTCTTCCTTTGCAGATGACACCCGAATCTGATGACAGTGTCTTCCATTGCAGACACTGCAAGGCTCCAGGCGGACTCAACCAAAACTTTCAGGGGCTGCAGAAAACAATATGAAGTTCAACGTGAGAAAATTTCAATTACTAGATATGGTAAACTGAGAAAATTAAATCTTCATAGGTACAAAACAAATTCTGGCCACAAAATAGAGCGAAACACAACGTCAAAGCCCCGGGGAGTGTTTATGTCGGGGATCTCACCTTCAAGAACCAAATTGTATCAATCGCATTGCTAGCAAAATGACGGGATTGATAATGGAACTTCAAAATGGGGAGGCAACCCCATGATGACATCTTCGGTCACTTTTCTATCTGGCTGGATTTTGCTGCTCTAACAGCCCTTTCAAGGAGGTAAATTTTGCCGACCTAGAAAATGTACGAGAACTTTCACGGCGCGCATAACGGGGGTAAAACACCCCCAATTTCTGGGGCGCTTGAGGTTTCTAAACCTGTATTTCCCCGGAACGCAGGAGGGGGAGATACATGATTTTACACCTGGAAAATCCCAGAGGGATATACCCAATTTTCACACAAAATCACTCACTACGAAAGCAAAAAAACTTGGCAGACGATGCCCATCCCCCCCAAAGAAAAGCGGGGTTGTCACTAGACGTTAGAGACCATACATAAGTGAGGGGCCCGAGATGTTCAAAAAGCCTCCCAGCAAATAAGGGGGATTACCAACGACCCCTGGCAAAATTTCAAGCTGGACTGGACAAGCCCTAAGTTTAGTTCCGTCACCGGGGGGGTGGCTCGTACGTTGGTTTTCGTGCAGCCGCAGCAACGCCCGGTTTATCAGGCGTGATCCACCCGGGGTGGTTAGACCCGGGGCCCCGGGGGGTTGCCCCGAAAAACTCTTCCCGGGGAAAAATCCCGGTAAATGATGGGGATACAATGATGGAGTTACCGCGGGTGCAGTGTACTGTGGAGGATACAAGTGATGGAGTTACCCGGATGAAGTGTACTGATGAGGATACAAGTGAAGGAGGTTACCACAGGATGACAGGGTACTTGTTGGAGGATAACAAGTGATGGAGTAAACGCAGGATGTCTGGGTGTACTGATGGAGGGCAACATGATGATGGAGTTTACTCAGCAGGATGACAGTGTTATGATGGAGGGAGTTACAATGTGATGGAGTGGAGTTACCACAATATGACGGTACTGATGGGGTATACAAGTGATGGAGTGAGTTACCACAGGATGACAGTTGTAATGATGGAGGATACAAAGTTGATGGAGTTACCGCCAGGAGTTGACAGTGTAATGAGGGAGGATACAGTGATGGAGATTTCCACAGGATGACAGTGTGTACTGATAGGAGGATTACATGTGATGAGTTACCGCCAGGATGACAGTTGTACTGATGGAAGGACCAAGTGATGGAACCTTAACGCAGGATGACAGTGTATGATGGAGGATACAAGTGACGCGAGTTACCCACAGGATTGAAGTGTACTGAGGAGGATTACAAGTGATGGAGTTTACACAGGATGATAGTGTACTGATGGAGAATACAGTGATGGAGTTAACGCAGGATGATAGTTGTACTGCATGGAGATTACAACTGATGGAGTGACTATCAGGGATGATATAGTGTTACTGTTGGAGGATACAATGATGGAAGGTTACCACAGGGATGATTGTGTACTGATGGAGGGATACAACTGATGGAGTACCACAGGATGATAGTGACTGATGGGGATACAAATGATGAGTTATCTTGCGGATGAATGGATACAGTGTTACTGAATGGAGGATACAATTGATGGAGTCCCTACACACCGACACTGGACAGGATGGACAGCTTTGTTGTTATGATGGAGAGTACAAGTGATGGAGTTACTGTGGGATGACAGTGGTACTCTGATGGAGGATACAAATGATGGAGTTACTGTGGGATGACAGTTTACTGATGGAGGATACACTAAATGATGGAGTTACTCGCTGGATGAGACATTCTGTACTGATGGAGGTCTACTAAGTGATGGAGTTACGTGTGGGATGACAGTCAGTGTTATGTTGGACGGATACCAAATGATGGAAGTTACCGCTAGGATTTCTGTGTACTGATGGAGGATACAAGTGTTGGTGGTATTACCGCAGGATGACAGTGTACTGATGGAGGATACAAGTGATGGAGGTTACGCCCAGGATGACAGTGTATCTGAATGGAGGATACAAATGATGAGTAGTATACTCACAGGTATGACAGTGTACTGATGGAGGGATTAAGTGAATGGAGTTAACCACAGGATGACAGTGTTGTACTTGATGCGAGGAAGGATACAAGTGATGAAGTTACCACAGGATGATGTGTACTGATGGAAGGTATTCAAGTGATGGAGTTACAACAGGATGACAGGGTTACTGATGGAGGAATAACCTAAGTGATGAGTTACCACAGAGATGGGGGATTTGAGGGGTGGTGGATGGACGAGGGTTATTGATCATAACTGGCTGTGCATTGTGATTCCTATATTAACATGTGGCGATGCGGGGAGGGGTTGGATAGGGTGAATGACGTGTTATGTTGGGAGGACGTAGGAGTTGGAAGCTGGGTGAGGGGGGGGCGGGGATAGGCCGTGATGTACTGATTGGAAGGGGTATAAAAGTGATGGAGTTACCACAGGATGACAGTATGTACTGATGGAGGATACAAGTGATGAAGTTTACCATCAGGATTGGAAGTGTACGGATGAGGATACAAGTGATAAGTTAACCACAGGATTGACGGTGTACTGATGGGGATACAAGGTGATGCGAGTTTAACAACAGGATGACAGTGTACTGATGGAGGATACAAGTGATGGAGTTACCACAGGATGACAGTGTACTGATGGAGGATACAAGTGATGGAGTTACACAGGATGGACAGTGCTACTGATGGAGGTTATCAAGTGATGGAGTTACACAGGATGTCACGTTTATTATGGGCAGGATACAAGTGGATTGGAGTTACCACAGGATGGACGTGTACTGATGGGAGGGGATACAAAATGTGATGGAGTTACTGCTGGATGACTGTATACTGATGGAGGAGGATTACAAGTGATGAGTTTCCGCAGGTTGGATAGTGTACTGATGGAGGTTAAAATGATGGAGTTACTGCGGTTGACAGTTTTTTGATGTACTGATGGAGGATAAAAGTGGTTGGAGTTACCGCAGGATGACTGTTGTACTGATGGAGTGATACAACTATTGGAGTTACACAGGAAGACAGTTTGTACTGATGTGAGGTTTCATTGATGGAGTTACCTCAGGGATGAACAGGAGTACTGATGGAGGATACATAGTGATGGAGCTTTTTTTACCACAGGATGTCAGTGTACTTGAGGGAGGATACAATTGATGGAGTTGTATGCAGGTGACAGTATACTGATGGAGAGGAATACAAGTGATGGAGTTTCCGGCAGGATGTTAGTGTACTGATGGAGGGATACAAATGATGGAGTTTCTGCAGGATGACAGTCGTATGAATGGAGGATACAAGTGGTGGACGTTACCGCTGGATTGACAGTTGTATGAATGGAGGATACAACTGAATGGAGTTACCACAGGATGACAGATGTACTGATGGAGGATATCAAACTAATCCGAGTTACTGCAGGATGACAGTGTGACTGATGGAGGATAACAAGTTGATGGAGTTTACGCAGGATGACCGGAGTACTGATGGAGGTTACAAAGTGTGGAGTTTACATCAGGATGACAGTGTACTGTGGAGGATACAACTAATGGAGTTTTGAGTGCAGGATGGGGACAGTGTTACTGATGGAGGATACATAGTGATGGAGTTACCACAGAGATGAAGCAGTGTACTGATGGAGGATACAAGTGATGGAGTTACCACAGGATGACAGTGTGTACTGATGGAGGATACTAGTGATGGAGTTACCGTCAGGATTGACAGGTTGTACTGATGGAGGATACAAGTGATGGAGTTACGCTAGTGTTGACAGGTGTAATGATGGAGGGAGACTAAAGCGATGGAGTTACCACAGTAGTTGACAGTTATGTACTGATGGGGATGAACGTGATTGGAGTACCTCAGGATGACAGTGTTTGATGGAGTGATTACAAGTGATGGATGTACTCGCAGGATGACAGTGTACTGATGGAGGATACAAGCGCGTGGGAGTTACCACAGGATGACAAGTGATACGATGGAGGATACAAGATGGAGTTACCGAAGGATGACAGTCGATGTACTGATGAGAGGATTACAAGCGATGGAGTTACCCAGGATATGACAGTGTACTGATGGAGGATACAAGTGATGGATAGAGAGATCGCAGGGATGTCAGTTGTACTGTTGGAGGTACAAGTGATTGGAGTTACCGCAGGTTGATAGTGCACTGATGGAGGAAGACAAGTGAACGGAGTTACCGCAGGATGAACAGGTGTATGATGGAGGACAACATGTTGATGGAGTTACCGCAGGATGACAGTAGTACTGATGGAGGTTAACTCAAGTGATGGAGTTCACAGGTATGACAGAGTACTGATGAGAGGATTGACAAGTGATGGATTTTAACCCCAAAGGGGGATGACAGTGTACTGATGGGAGGATACAAGTGATGGAGTTACCACAGGATGACAGTGTACTGATGGAGGATACAAGTGATGGAGTTACCGCAGGATGACAGTGTACTGATGGAGGATACAAGTGATGGAGTTACCACAGGATGACAGTTTTACTGATGGAGGTTACAAGTGTTGGGAAGACCCTTTAGAGGTACCGCAGGATGATACAGTGTACTGTTGGACGGACACAAGTGATGGAAGTTACCGAAGGATGACAGTAGACTGATGGAGAGACACAAAGTGAATGGAGTTACAGCGAGGATGGAACAGTGTACTGATGGAGGTACAAGAGTGATGGGAATGTTACCGAAGGATGACCAGTAGTGTATGATGGCAGGATACAAAGTGTGAGTTACCGAGGTTGACAGAGTTATGTCGGAGGATACAGTGATGAGAGTTACCGCAGGATGACAGTGTTACTGATGGAGGATACAATTGAGGGAGTTACGCAACGGATGTACGGTGTACTGATGGAGGATACAAGTGATGGACGTTACCATTATAGGATGACAGTTGTTACTGATGGTGGATACAAGTGATGGAGTTACCACAGGAACAGTGTACTGATGGAGGTTTAAAGTGATGGATGTTTACCAGCCGTTCGAATGACATGTGTATTGATGGAGGATACAAGTGATGGTAGTTACCGCAGGATGACAGTGTACTGTTGGTGGATAAAGTGATTTGGAGTTACGCAGGAGACAGTGTTTGGTATCTGGAGGATTAATCAAGTGATGGAAGTTCCGCAGAGATGACAGTGTACTGATGGAGGAACAAGTGATGGAGTGATACCGCGTGTATGGACCAGTTGTACTGATGGAGGATACAAGTATGGAAGAGTACCGCAGGAATGACAGTTGTACTGATGGAGGAACACAAGTGATGGAGTTACCGCAGGATGGGATCAGTGTATCGATGGCGGATACGCAGTGATGGGAGTTACCGCAGGATATGACAGTGTAATGATGGAGGATACAAGTGATGGAGTTACCGCACAGGATGACTGTGTTCAGATGGAGGATTACAAAAACTAATGGAGTTACACAGGAGCAGTTGTACTGATGTAGGATTCAAGGTGATGGGTAAGTTACCCGCAGGTTTGACAGTTTACTGAGGAGGATACAAGTGATGGAGTTACCACAGGATGACAGGGTGTATCTGATGGAGGATAGCACAAGTGTGGATGTTACCGCAGGATAGGATGATTGACAGTTAGAAGTACTGATGGAGAAGGATACATGTGATGGAGTTAACGAGGTGTCAGATTTACTTGGGAGGATACAGTGATGGAGTTACCGCAGGATGACAGTGTACTGATGGAGGATACAAGTGATGGAGTTACCGCAGGATGACAGTGTACTGATGGAGGATACAAGTGATGGAGTTACCGCAGGATGACAGTGTACTGATGGAGGATACAAGTGATGGAGTTACCGCAGGATGACAGTAAATTCTTCATATTCCTAAACAAGTAAAATTTGTACTAGTTGGAGGATACAAGTGATGGAGTTGACCACTGGATGACGTGTACTGATGAAGGATGTACAAGTGATGGAGTTACCGCCGCAGAGATGCAGTGTACGGATGGAGGAACAAGTGAGGGAGTTCTCCACGGATGGACAGTTGTACTGAGGGAGGTTACAAGTGTTGGGAAAGTTACCGCAGGATGGACAGTGTACGGATGGAGGATACAAGTGGATGGGACGTTACCGCAGGATGACAGATTACTGATGGAGGATACAAGTGATGGAAGTTACCTCCAGGATGACAGATGTACTGATGGAGGATACTCAAGTGATGGTGTTCCGCAGGCAGGTTGACAGTGTACTGATGGAGGATTACAAGTGATGGAAGTTACCGCAGGAGGTTGTCAGTGTACTGATGGAGGTTACAATGTGATGTGTAGTACCGCAGGATGACAGTGCTACTGATGGAGGATACAAGTGATGGGCAGATTACCACAAGGCATGACAGTGTACTGATGACACGGATTACAAGTGAGTGATGGAGTTACCACAGGATGTGGTGTAGTGTTGGAGGATACAAGTTGATGGTGTTACCACAGGATGCAGTGTACTGATGTGTGGACACAAGTGCTGGGAGTTACCACGGATGACTGTGTACTGATGGACGAGATACAAGTGATGGAAGTTCCACTGGAGGGACAGTGACTCGATGGAGGTTACATGTGATGGAAGTTACCACAGGATGGACAGTTGTACTGATGGCGGATTACAGAGTGATGGAGTACCTCAGGATGATAGTTGTACTGATGGAGGATACAAGTGATGGACAGTTACTCAGGATGAACAGTGTACTGATGGAGGAAAAGATGATGGAGTTTACTAGCAGGTTGACAGTGTACATGATGGCGGATAACAAGTGATGGGAGTTACCAGACAGGATGACAGTGTACTGATGGAGGATTCAAGTGATGGAGTTACCCAGGATGGACATTACGGATGGAGGTACAGTGTTTGGAAGTTACCTCAGGATGACAGTGTATGATGGAGGATAAAGTGATGGAGTTACCTGCAGGATGACAGTTTGATGGAGGATACAAATGATGGGTTACGCAGGATGACAGGTTGATGGAGGATACAAGTGATGGAGTTACCCAGGATGACAGTTACTGAGAGGATACAAGTGATGGAATTACGAGGATGAAGGTATGATGGAGGAATACAAGTGATGGAGTTCCGTGAGATTGGACAGGTTTCTGATGGAAAGGGTACAAGTGATGGAGTTTCTGCAGATGACAGTTGTACTGATGGAAAGGGTAAAGGGGATGGAGTTACGCAGGATGACAGTGTACTGATGGGGATACAAGTGAGGAGTTACCAGGATGAAAGTGTTTTGGATTGGAAAGGGTACAGGTGATGGAAATTACCAGATAAAAGGTACTGTGAGGATACAGGTGATGGAGTTACCCAGGATGACAGAGTTTTGATGGAGGATACAAGTGGATGGAGTTACCAGCAGGGAGAGTTACGATGGAGGATACAAGTGATTGGAGTTATCACATGGGAAGGGATTGATGGAGGTTTCAAGTGATGGAGGTACCAGGATGGGCAGAGTACTGTGGGAAAGGTACAGTGATGGAAAATTACTCAGGATTGGGAAATAATGATGGAGGGTACAAGTTTATGGAGTTACCAGGGAATGTATGGAGAGATACAGTGATGGGTTACCA
>NW_026464429.1:0-13490 GCF_026875155.1 Cherax quadricarinatus
CCCAAGAATTGCAGTGCCTGACAGGTTTGTAGATGAATGGTTCAGAGAACCGACATGTTGATAAATTAGACACATTTGCAACTCTTGGGTATCTTTATTGAGGAAACGTTTCGCCACAGAGTGGCTTCATCAGTCCATACGTATGGACTGATGAAGCCACTGTGTGGAGAAACGTTTCCTCAATAAAGATACCCAAGAGTTGCACATGTGTCTAATTTATCAATTTAAAAAGTGTATGTTGAATATTAGAATATTCTTGAAGGGGTATAATACTAACCCATCAGAGTCACATAGATATAACACATATATAGGTACATGACTCTGAATTATTGGTAGTAGATATACAAGAGATTTTAACAATGTTTGAAAGCTGGAAAGCTGTCTGCCTTGGATCAACGTCTAGCGTGAGCTAGGCGCCAAGGTATTGGACCAGTGTAGCTAGGTTGGAAAAGCACTGCGTACCTTGTTCCAAGGTTCGTAGGTTCGAGTCTCCTTCAGCCAGAGATCAGTGGCACCAACAGTTCCAACACCTCTGTCCCCACTATGGAATCATTGATAGTGGAAGACTCAGACATTTTTTTTTATTTTTATTTTTTTATTATCACACCGGCCGATTCCCACCAAGGCAGGGTGGCCCGAAAAAGAAAAACTTTCACCATCATTCACTCCATCACTGTCTTGCCAGAAGGGTGCTTTACACTACAGTTTTTAAACTGCAACATTAACACCCCTCCTTCAGAGTGCAGGCACTGTACTTCCCATCTCCAGGACTCAAGTCCGGCCTGCCGGTTTCCCTGAATCCCTTCATAAATGTTACTTTGCTCACACTCCAACAGCACGTCAAGTATTAAAAACCATTTGTCTCCATTCACTCCTATCAAACACGCTCACGCATGCCTGCTGGAAGTCCAAGCCCCTCGCACACAAAACCCCTTTAACCCCCTCCCTCCAACCCTTCCTAGGCCGACCCCTACCCCGCCTTCCTTCCACTACAGACTGATACACTCTTGAAGTCATTCTGTTTCGCTCCATTCTCTCTACATGTCCGAACCACCTCAACAACCCTTCCTCAGCCCTCTGACAACAGTTTTGTAATCCCCGCACCTCCTCCTAACTTCCAAACTACGAATTCTTTGCATTATATTCACACCACACATTGCCCTCAGACATGACATCTCCACTGCCTCCAGCCTTCTCCTCGCTGCAACATTCATCACCCACGCCTTCACACCCATATAAGAGCGTTGTAAAACTATACTCTCATACATTCCCCTCTTTGCCTCCAAGACAAAGTTCTTTGTCTCCACAGACTCCTAAGTGCACCACTCACTCTTTTTCCCTCATCAATTCTATGATTCACCTCATCTTTCATAGACCCATCCGCTGACACGTCCACTCCCAAATATCTGAATACGTTCACCTCCTCCATACTCTCTCCCTCCAATCTGATATTCAATCTTTCATCACCTAATCTTTTTGTTATCCTCATAACCTTACTCTTTCCTGTATTCACCTTTAATTTTCTTCTTTCGCACACCCTACCAAATTCATCCACCAATCCTGCAACTTCTCTTCAAATCTCAGACAAATTTTCAAAGCAATAATGTCGTTCCCATCTGGCTCTGCTGGGGGTTACACTGGAATAAGGCCACAGCATTTAAAGGAAATGGTTAATCCAGTTATTAGGGAAATTGCAGAGACACTGCTTTCAGAGATCACAAGGTTCGTCAACAATTCCTTGGCTGGCCTGATTCCTGATGAAATTAGACCTTTCTTTTTTGGTGCAACACTTTGTGCACTTAAAAAGAAGGAGGAGGAATTCGGCCAATTGCAGTAGGCAACACCTTCCCGCCCTCGTATCCAAAGCTGCTGTCCGAATATTCGTGCACAGGAGCCATGATTTTTCAGCCAAACCAGCTTGGCTTTGGGGTCTCTAAAGGGAAAGTGAAGCGCTTTTCATTCAAAAAGGGGCGTATATCAACAACCTGCCTGAGGACAATGCAGTGGAAAATAAAATTTCAAAATCTTCAACTCCTGAAAAGAAAACGTGGAAATTAGCAGCAGAACAAAACATTTCCCTGGTCTCTTTTTTTTGTTTTCAGCCGGGAAAAACAAGGAACAAGCTTCTCTTTGGAGAGCATGAAAAATTTCATCATCGGAGGGTGTCCAACAAGGGGAAACCCTTGCACCATTTCTCTTTTGATAGCAGTTAGGGAAATCACAGTCAGACTACCAGCGAGCTAAACATCGGTTCCTGAAGGCACACTAGCAGGACAAAAGAGTCCCCTCCTACATGCCTTACACAGGGAATGACACGGGGGCAGGAACTGGGTCTCATCCTGAATCCATCCAATGGAAAAACATCTCAGTCAGTCAACAAGGATAAAAGCAGTGAGATCAAAACTACCAGGACAGCAGTCTTTTTCCCCACAAAATGTCTTCTAGGGGCACCCCTGGGAAACAATGCCCTTGACACAATTTTCAGAAGAAAATTTGGAAAAATTTTTAAGGGGAAAGGAACAACGAAAAGGCAATCTGACACCCCGTCCCTTTTACCTTCTCACAAAGGCTTTAGCTCCCAGGTTGAATATTTCTAAGATGTGCACCTCAAATAAAAAACCCCATTCTGCACGAATATGACAGTATTCTGAGGCAGATTTTTACTAAAGTACTTAACCTTACTCTAGAAGACGGGCAGTGGAACCAAGCTACACTTCCAGTCAGATTAGGAGGCATTGGTGTCCGCAAGTCATCACAGATTGCGTTACCTGCTTTTCTGTCCTCGTGTATTGCATCCAGAGAGCTTGTAGCAGCGATTCTCCCTGAACATCTTAGGGACAAGATAGGAGTCCAGGACCAAAAATTCATTGACGGAGCAATGATCTGGGATAATCTAACGGGCTCTGGAGCCAGACCTGCTCCCCCCAACAACTACAAACAATCGCACTGGGATGGTCCAATAGTGGAAAATATTGCCTCAACAATGCTTCAGAGTGTGTCAGGGAAGGATAGAGCCCGCCTCCTGGCAGTGAGAGCCCCTCATGGTGGGGACTTTCTGTTGGCTGTTCCCAACTCCAGCCTTGGCACACGTCTCGACCCATAGACCATCCGCATCGGTGTTGCCCTTCGACTTGCCGCCCCTATTCTCGCCGAACACAGATGTATTTGTGGCAGTGAAGCAGCAGACCGATTCGGGTACCATGGTCTTGTGTGCCGTAAATCCGAGGGAAAGATTGCAAGACATGAGGAGGTTAATAACATTATCAAGAGGAGCCTCACAACAGCTGGATGCCCAGCAGTAAGGGAGCCACCCCAACTATGCAGATCTGATGGCAGCCAGAAGCGTCCAGAAGGTATCACCCTTCAAGCCTGGACAGATGGGAAGCAGGTGGTGTGGGACTATACATGTGCATCTACCTTGGCTGATACCTATCTCCAATACACCAGGAGGAAGGAGGGGCAGCTGCCAGCTTCAGGAGTCCCAAAAGTCTAGAAAATATGGAGAAACTTGCCCATCATTATATGTTTGTTCCCGTAGGCTCAGAGACCCTTGGCTCATGGGGAAAGAGTGCATCTAAATTCCTTAAGGAGCTGGGAAAAAGACTCATCAGGGTAACTAGGGATCCCAGGGCAGCTAGTTTTCTGTTCCAGCGGCTCAGTGCGGCTGTTCAAAGGGATAATGACTGTTGTATTTTGGGCACACGCCCCAGCTCTGAGGAGCTGGATGAGATTTTCGCCTTATAAACGTGATACACACGTAACAACATGTACCGTATATGCCACCTTTATATCAATAATGTATCTCTTAAATCTTCTGTACCATATTATGTAATAAAATATTCCTATTATAAAAAAAAAATAAATATGAAAAGATGGGTGGTAGGGAAGTGGAATATTCAAACGGCTTCAGGAAGAAATCCAAATATTTTTCCTTGAAGCCTTTTTATCCACTTCTCCGAGGCTATGGGTCCGACAATTTACACCAGAGGTGGACCCCATCCTATATAAAATATATATATAATATAATATATATATATATATATATAATAATATATATATATATATATATATAATATATATGTATATATATATATATATATATATATATATATATATATTTTTTTTTTTTTTTTTTTTTCAACAAGTCGGTCGTCTCCCACCGAGGCAGGGTGACCCAAAAAAGAAAGAAAATCCCCAAAAAGAAAATACTTTCATCATCATTCAACACTTCACCACACTCACACATTATCACTGCTTTTGCAGAGGTGCTCAGAATATAACAGTTTAGAAGCATATACGTATAGAGATACACAACATATCCCTCCAAACTGCCAATATCCCAAACCCCTCCTTTAAAGTGCAGGCATTGTACTTCCCATTTCCAGGACTCAAGTCCGACTATATGAAAATAACCCCCCCCAATCCCTTTACTAAATATACCCTGCCAAACCCCAACTATTTTATTTATATTTTATTAAAATATTTAAAAAAAATTTTTTTTTTAAAATATATATATATATATATATATAAATATATATATTTTTATATATTAAAAATTTTATATATATATAAACATTGTCTCTACGGCCACGCAGGGCTCGAACCCAACTCGTTCGATCCCACGTACTTTTCCCGGGGTGACCCAAGATAAGTATGGGGACTTTTGCCCCCAAACTAAGCGAGTTACCCCATACCCCCCGGGGACCAAACTCGTTGGTACCCTATCACCTTTTCCTTTTTTTATGTTCCTTTCAAAATTTTACCTTCAACACTCCGAAACTCTCCCCTAACCTTTGCAAAATTTTTTTTAGAAACCCCATAAGCACGTACATCAGCAAAAAGTAACTGGTCAATTCCCATTTTTATTTTATTCCCCCTAATTTAATTCCACCCCTCTCCAACACCCTACATTTTCGTTTTAATACTTAGGTACTACTAACCAGTACTATACTACTCCTACTTCCATACTATTACTACTACTACTACCAGTACTAAACTACCAACTAACCATACTATACAACTACCATTAACATACTACTACACCAGGTACCATACTACTACTACCAGTACCATACTACTACTACCATACTAACTGCTACTACCATAACTATACTATTACTAACAGTACTATACTACACTCACCGAGAACTATTCTAAGCTACTACCAATACTATACTTCTACTACATACAATACTACTTCTCTACCATACAATACTACAACTACCCAATAACAATACTACAACTACCATACAATACTAACTACTACCAGTTACTAAACTACTACAACTACCATACTATACTACTAATACCAGTACTATAACTACTCCTAGCATACTATACTACTACAACCCAGCGCAATACTACTACTGCCAGTACAATACTACTACTACAGTAACTATACTATTGCACTACCATCCAATACTACTACTACCAATACTGTGCACTATACCAGTACATACAACACTACCCAGTACTATACTACTACTAGCAGTACTATGCACTACTACTGCTATACTACTTTAGACTACCATTGACTATACTTCTACTACACCAGTACTATACAACTACAGTTAGTACTGGAAAGACGACTACCAGTACTATAACATCATACTACCAGTACTAATACTACAGACTACCAGAACTATACTACAAACTACTGACCCGAACTTACAAACTACTACAATACTATGCTACTACTACCAGTACTAAACTACTACTAGCAGAACTAATACTGACAAACTACCAATACTATGCTACTACTACTCACCAGTACTATAACAACTAACTACCAATACTATGAGCGAATACTCCTACTAATACTACTACACCATTACAAAACTACTACTACCAATACTATACTACTATTGCAACTAATACTATAGCTACAAATACTAAGCTACTACTACTTTCCAAAAATATGCTGCTACTACCAGTACTATACTACTCTACCAGTACTATACTACACTACCAGTACTATACAACTACTACCAGTGACTATCAACTACTACTACCCGAGTACTATACTATCACTACCATTACTAGCTACTACTACCATAATAAACACTACCAGTACAAAACTACTACTACCAGTACAAATACATACTACTACCTGAGAAACTATACTACTACTCCAGTGCTATAATTACACTACCATTACTATACTTCTGAATACAACCAGTACTACACTACTACTACTACCCAGATACTATACTACTACTGCCATACTATACTACTACAACCAGTACAGTACTAATACTGCCAGTACTAATACTACACTTACCAGTACAATACTACTACTACCAATACTGTTTTCTACTACTACCAGTACTAACAATACTGCTACAGTAGCTATACTACCTACTACCAGTACAATACTACTACTACCAGTGACTATACAACTACTACTACCTTTCCATACTACGTACTACTACCAGTACTAACTACTACTTCCATGTACTATACTAATACTTTTCCAGACAATACAACTACTACCAGTACTATAACTACTACAACTTACTACAACTAACTACAACTACTACTACTAACTTCTACTAGCTAACGTACTACCAGTACTATACTACTACTACCAGAACTATAACTCTACTACGAGTACTAAACTACTCTACCTGTCCTATACTACTACTACACCATTATATACGTATTACCACCATACTATTCTACTACTACCAGTACAATACCTACTACTACCATGACTGTTCTACTACTACTACTACCAGAACTATACTACTACTAACATAAATATACTACTACTACCAGTCAATACTACTACGTACCAGTACTAAACTACTACTACCAATACTAACTACTACTCACTATCAGTACTTTACTACTACTAACCGAGTCTATACCTACTACTTGACCAGTACTATAACAACTACGAACCAGTACAATACATACAACTACATACTAAACTACTACTACCAGTACTATACCTACATTACTACTAACCATACTATACTACAACTAATACCAAACTAAACAACTACAACTACCAGTACTATATACAACAACTAACCAGTTCTTATACTACTACCCCGAACTATCTACAACTATCATACCAACTACTACTACCAGTACAATACTACTCATACCAAATTATTACTATTACTAGCCAGTACTAAATCAACTACTACCAGTACTATACCAACTACTACTACAAATACAAACCAGACTAACTACCAGTTCTATACTACTACTATCAGTACATACAACTACTACTACTACCAGTACTATACTACTAATACCATTACTATACTACTACTCAAATACTATCCTACTACTAACCAGTACTATACTACTACTACCAGTACTATACTACTACTACCATTGGCTATACACTACTGCCAGTACTATACTAACTACTACCAGTACTAATACTTACTAGAACGCCAATACAATACCTGCTACTACCAGTACTATACTACAACTACTAACTACCAAAACTATACTACTACTACCATAGAACTTAATACAACTACTACCAGTACAATACTACTACTACCATACGATGTCTACTACTAACTCATACAATCAACAACTGCTACCATACTAACTACTACTACTAACCCCCAGTACTATACACTACTGTCAGTACTACACTTACTACTACCATACTAACTACTACTGCCAGTACTATACTACTAATACTACTAACAGTACTATACTACTACTGCCATGACTAACTAACTACTACCATTAACTTATCTGCTACTGCCATACTATACTACTTCTAACCAGTACTATAACTAACTACTGATTATATACTACACTACCATACAATACTACTACAGACAGAACTAAAAACTACTACACAGTACTATACTACTACTACCAGTAGTAAACTACACTACCAGTACAATACTACATACTACCATACTATACTACTTTACTACCAGTACAATACAACACTACCAATACTAAGCTACGACTACCATACTATGCTAATCTACCAGTCTATACTACTACTACCAGTACTTTACTACTACATACCATTACTATATACTACATTGCAAGTAATAATATGCTACAAATATGAACAACTACTACTACCAATACTAAGCAACTACTACCATCCTAAACAACTAAAACCTAACTATACTACTACTACCATTACTAATAACTAACTACTTACCAGTACAATAACTACTACAGACCAGTTCTATACTACTACTACCCATACTATGCTACTACTGACCATTACTATACTACTACCAGACAATCCTACTCCTAACCAGTACTATACTACAACTACCTTACTATACTACACTGACCAGAGCTATACTACTACTACCAGAACTATACTACTACTAACCATTTGCTAGAATACTCTTACCAGTACTAATACTACTATTACTACCGTACTAAAACAACTACTACTACCAGTACTATATACTACTACCAGTACTATACTACTACTACCATTACTATACTACTATTGCCCATTACTAAACTACTACCAGTACTGTACTACTACTGCCAGTACATATACTACTACTACCGTACTATCCTACAAAACTACCGACAACTGTTCAACAACAACCATTAATAACTACTACTGAGCTAACCAGTACTATACTACAACTACCATGTACTTATACTACTACTACTACCGAGTACTATACTATACAACCAATACTTATACACTACTAACCAGTACTATACTACGTACTACCATAAAAACTACTTACTAACCATACTATACTACTACATACTTACCAGTTACTATAATAACTTACAACCAGTACCATTCGTACTAACTTCCAGTTCTATACTTACTACAACCAGTACGTTAAACTGACTACTACCAGTACTGATACTACTACTACCAGTAATATACAACTACTACCTTAGTTTCTTACTACTACAAACCATACAATACTACACTACCCAGTACTATACACTACTACGATCAGTACTATACTACTACTACCAGTTCATATACAACTACAACAGTACAATGCTACTATACTACTCTACCAGTACTATACAACTACAACCAGAACTATACTACTACTACTTCCAGTACTATACAAACACTACTACTACTACCAGTACTAAACTAGCTACTACGTACCAAGATACTATACTACAACTACCAGTACTATACTACTACTACCAGTACTATACTACTACTACCAGTACTATACTACAACTACCAGTACTATACTACTACTACCAGTACTATACTACACTACCAATACTAAACTACTACTGACCATTACTAAACTACTACTACAAGTACTATACTACTACTTACCAATTCAATACTACTACTACCAGTACATACGCTACTGCCATTACATACTACTATTACTCTACAGTACTATACGAACTACTACTAATACTACCAAACTATAATACCTACTACCAGTACTATAGACTACTACTACCAGTACTCTGCAACTTTTCCAGTACAATACTACTACTACCAGTACAATACGAACTACTAACCAGTAACTATACAACTACTGCTATACTACTACTACATACTATACTACTACTGTCAGTACTAAAAATACTACTACCATTACTATACTACTACTAACTACCATTACTAATAACTACTACTACCAGTACTATACATACTTACTACCAGTTCTAACAACTACTACCAGTACAATACAACGTACTATACCAATACAATGCAACAACTTACCAAGAACTATGCTAAAACTACCAGTGACAATACTACTACTACCAGTACTTTACTACTACTACCAATACTAACTACTATTGCAAGAAATACAATGCTACACATACAAACAACTACTACGACCAATACTATGCTACTACTACCATTAACTAATTAAAAAATCCCCTTTTTAAAATAAACTAATACCGCACAATACTTACAACTACCAGTACAATACTATACTACCAGTACTATACTCCTACTACTCCAGTACATACTACAACTACCAGTACTATGCCTACTACACTCAGTACTATACAACTCCTTAACTATACTACTCCTAACCTAGTACAAATACAACTACTACCAGTACGATACTACTACTACCAGAACTATACTACAACAATCGAAAACTATACTACTACTACCATGCTATAAATACTACTACCATACTATACTACTATTACTACCATACTATTCTACTACTACATACTCATACTACTACAACCAGTACTATACTACTACGTACCAATACTAATAGCTACTATTGCCAGTACTATACTACTACTACCTAACTGATACTACTACTGACAGTACTAATACTATGAACAACCAGTACTAAACTACTACTACTAAAACTGTTCTACTACTACCATACTATACTCTACCTGCACAGTACTATACTCAACTACCATTACTATACTACTACTACCAATACTATCTACAACTACCAATACAAAACTACTACTACCAGTAACAAGACTACTAATCCTCAGTACTATACTACTAGCTACCAGTACTATACAACTACTACTACCAGACAATACAACTACGCTGAGTACCATTCTACGTACTTACTAGATACTATACTACTACGTACCAGAACTGTACAACAACTACTACCAGAAATAACTACTACTAACCAGTATTAAATACTTACAACTACCAGTTCTATACTACTACTACCCAATACTATACTACAACGACCAAGTACATATCTACTACTACTTAACAGTACTATACTACTAATAACCATTTCTAATCTACTACTATCTTAGCTATACAAACTACTACTACTACCAGTACTGTTCCTACTACTGAACCAGTACTATACAACTACTACCATACTTACTACTACTACTACATACCAGTCTATACTATCCAACTATACTAAACAACCAGTACTATACTACTACACTACCAGTACTATACTACTACTACCATACAATACTACTACCAGTACTTATACAACAACCTACCAATACTATTACAACTACTACCAGTACTATACTACTACTATACTACTACCAGTAACTAATTTAAACCCCCTTAAAACTAAACAAAACCCTAACTACCGATGAAACAAACCATCATATAAAAAACTACTACTACCATACTAAACTACTACTACTCGTACTAATACACTACTACCTATCCAATTACTCTAACTACCTTACTATAACTACTTCTACAGTAAACGCTACTGCAACCAACTATACAATACAACCAGTACTATATACACAACCAGTACATATACTTCACTACCAGTAAACTATAAACTACTACTACCAAGATCTATACTACTACTAACCATACTATACTACTACCAGTAACTATACAACAACACCATTACTATTCTACTACAACCCAGTACATTCTCTGATCTACTGAACAAGAAATTAAAAATAAATATATAAATAGATATATATATATATTATAAAATATATAATAAATATATATATAAAATATATAATTCTATATCTAGTAATTGATAATATCTATATATATGAGTAGTGTATTTTTCCACTGGGGGCCCCTTCAAGAAGCCGCCTTTTCAACACCTAATTGCTAATACCTTGCCCCAATGATAATGACCCTTCCGTAACACGCGACCCCTTTTCACACCTATGTGCAAAGAACCTCGCCCTCGAAACTACCTCACCTCTTGACCACCTCCCAATACGCCCGCCCACGACCCCCATCGCGACCCCTCCGCCCACGCCCATCGCCCGACCCCCGCCCGCGAGCCCTTCTGCTGTCCTTCTGCCAGACGTCGTCCGGATCGCACCCCGCGCCTCGAGATTTTTTCCGAATTTTTTTCGAATTTTGAGTGGGATAGTTCATTTTCTTGAGCTCTCCAACTCCTCGATCAAGTTCTTGGATTCCCCCTATGGGTTTTCGAAATTCCCTCCCCCCGCCCCACTTGTCACCCTCCCAACCCCCAAAAATTTCTCAATATTACCAAGTTTTTGGATTCCCCCCTATGGGGTTTTCGAAATTCTCCAATTCCTCGGATCAAGTTTTTTGATTCCCCTGTGGGGTTTTCGAAATTCTCCATCTCCTTGGATCAAATTTTTAAGGTTCCCCCTCCCACTTTCACCCACCCCCCCATTCCCCCTCCCACTTTCACCCCCAACCCCCAAAAATTTCTCGATAATACAAGTTTTTGGTTTCCCCCCTATGGGGGTTTCGAAATTCTTATGATCTCCTCAGATCAAGGTTTTTGGATTCCCCCTATGAGGTTTTCGAAATTCTCCAATTCCTCGGATCAAGTTTTTGGATTGCCCCTCCCACTTTCACTCCCACCCCAAATTTTCTCGATAATACAAGTTTTTGGATTCCCCCCTATGGGGGTTTCGAAATTCTTATGATCTCCTCGGATCAAGTTTTTTGGATTCCCCCCTCTGGGGTAAGTATTCAAATGAACTCCTCCTATGGGGGCATGGTGCTCTCTCTTACTACAGGTCTAAACAAGTCAAATGATCTAAGAAGGGTGTTTACTCGCGGTCAGTGACGTCACACATACAAGCAGAATCTTGTCGACCCTTTTAGTTCATTAAAGTTAATAAGGGGACACTTACCTTCTGTCAGTGACGTCACGCGATGACCCCACACACACACAGGCTGAATCTTGTCGACCCTTTTAGTTCATTAAAGTTAATAAGGGGATATAGTACCTACATCATAGGGAAAACATTTTCACTCTTAACCCCAATTTTTCTCGTTTTAACTATTTCATCAGAAAGTCACATTTTTTCGTTAATACCCACAATTTCTTTACAACACAAGTCTAGACATTTTTCTCGTTTTAACTATTTCATCTCAGGTCACTCCCCACGAAGTAACCTTCTCCCCACCCTCCCAAACCCTCACACTCCAACCAACACCTCACAATTTTCACTCATAACCCCAATTTTTCTCGTTTTAACCCTTTTAGTTCATTAAAGTTAATAAGGGGACACAGTACATCAGAAAGTCACCACATCGCTTACATCCACTTTCGTTAAATTCACTAGTCACAATTTTACATATTACGAAGTTAAATACGCACTTTTACTTTGAACACCTTCAAAACACTCTCATAAATCATTTGAATACTCACAAAAATACCTTTATACATTTCCAAACAACACGGAAATACTCCAAAAACATCATTCGAACACCCCCAAAATCACCTCTGAATACTCCCAGAACACCTTCATAAGTACTCTTGCACATCATTTGAACACCTTCAAAAACATCTTTGAACATTTTCCAAACAACACTGAAACACTTCCAAAACACTATTTGAGTACTCCCAAATTACACCACTGAATACTACTAAAACACCACTGAATACACTCAAAACACCACCCAAATCACCATAAACTAAGATCAAACCCACAACCCACAATGCCCACCCACAACACCCTCAATTTTTTCTCGTTTTATCTAATTTCTCAGAAAGTCACAACAACCCACAATTTTTTCTCGTTTTAATAATTTCATTAGAAAAGTCAAACGCCCCCAAAATTATAACCATTTTCAGCATCTTAGTTTGAAAAATAAAACATCCCCA
>NW_026464430.1:0-11086 GCF_026875155.1 Cherax quadricarinatus
AGGCAAAAAAAGGATTTTACTGTATCAAGCTGGGCTTCCCGGGTGGCACTTGAGAGATCAAACATGTCGTCCGTTTGAGGCACGGACGTTCATACTACATACATCCTATGCTCCTGTGTGGCACTTATGTTTTTTACCTTTAGGGAACTTTGTGCTCCGTGTGTGGTACTTTTTATTACCTTAGGGAACTTTGTGCTCCGTGTGTGGCCTTGTTTTGTGGCCTCACTTAGTTTTCACATAAATCGCGAAATCCAAATGACACGATGCAAACAAAACCATACCAGGGGTGTGGGATAGAACCCGCGATCAGTGTCTCAAAACTCCAGACCGTCGCGTTAGCCACTAGACCAGCTAGCCACAAAGTTTCGTCCAACTGGGTATATTTCTAAAAACCATAGGAAGGTTAGCATAGGCACCACTGTGACCACAAATGCAAGTTTTTAACAGACGATCCCCAGTTAGGGGTGGCCGTGATGAACTCTAGCTAAAGGGTCCCCTCAAAGCCGTCAACATGACTTACAAAATCGTAATAACACGATGTCAAAAAAACCCATACCACGGACGGGGATAGAACCCGCAATCAGAGACCCCCAGTGGGTAACGCAACGGTCTGGAGTTTTGAGACTCTCTGATCGCGGGTTCTCTATATGGTCCAATCGGACCGAAACGTCGCGTAAGCTTCTCTCCTTTTATGTGCGGGTTATTTGTGTATCCCGTCCGTGGGAATGTTTTTTTTTTTTAGTTGCAACATGTTACCCACAGAGCACACGTATGAAGCCACAATATGATCTCCCACAGAGCACACGTATGAAGCCACAATATGTCATCCACAGAGCACACGTATGAAGCCACAATATGTCATCCACAGAGCACACGTATGAAGCCACAATATGTCATCCACAGAGCACACGTATGAAGCCACAAAATGTCATCCACACAGAGCACACTATGAAGCCACAATATGTCATCCACAGAGCACACGTATGAAGCCACAATATTCATCCACAGAGCACACGTATGAAGCCACAATATGTCATCCACAGAGCACACGTATGAAGCCACAATATGTCATCCACAGAGCACACGTAATGAAGGCCCAATAGAGTGTTCATTTCCCAAAGAGCAGAGGTTTGGTCTCATATCAATCATAGGTGTCACTCTCAGAGTGTGGTTACCTAGGTCACACATAAGTGTCACTCTCAGAGCACAGGTTTACCTTAGGTCACAACAAAGTTCACTCTCAAGCACAGGTTACCTAGGTCACAACATAAGTGTCACTCTCAGAAACACAGGTTACCTTAGGTCACAAAATAAGTGTCACTCTCAAGCACAGGTTACCTTTGGTCACAACATAAGTGTCACTCTCAGAGCACAGGTTACCTTAGGTCCAAACATAACTCCACTCTCAGACCACAGGTTACCTTAGGTCACAACATAAGTGTCACTCTCAGAGCACAGGTTACCTTTGGGCCCACAACAAAGTGCCCACCCAAGCACAGGTTACCTTAGGTCACAACTAAGTTCACCTCAGAAAAGGGTTACCTTAGGCACAACAAATGCCACTCTCAAGAACGGGTTACCTTAGGTCCAACAAAGTGTCACTTCAGAGCACGGGTTACCTTGGGTCAAACGTAAGGGGGGAAAAAATTTTCTCCAGGGGGGGTATTAGCCCGATTCACCCCTTTCACCCCTTCAGCCCCTTACCCCTGGGGGGAAAACCCCTCTCAAAGGGGCAGGTCTTGTTTACGCTACAGTGATAATTGATCACAGATGCTATGCGACTAGTCAAGTGACCTTGCCCCTTGCAGCAGTGTTGCAAAGTGTATTTTTTAAAAACGTAAATTCTTACTTTAGCGGGAAAATTTAAGGAAAATCCTGCTCCCCTTTATTACCTAGTAAAAATAGTGTCATGTTGCTATTTAAGACGGGCAAAAAAAAACATTCTGCTTTGCTTCACGGGGATGAAAAAGATGCGGGGTACTAGGTCACGTTTTTTTTTTGTTTTAGGGCAGTGACGGCTTGGGGCGGTATGGGAGGCCGACTAACTTTTACCTACAAAAAGTGACACTGACGCCAGGATAACCACAAAAAACACTGATCTGTGCGTTAGTTAAAAGGTCTCAAAAACCACAATAAACCTTAAAGAAGTGTACAGCTTCTCCCTTATAACTTTTTGTGAACAATTTTTGATGAACAGGGAACAACGATTTGCAATCCAACAGAGTGTAGGCGGCATTCTTTTAAAAACACTATTCTTTTAATCAACTCAAAAAGGGTATCCGGGGGTAATTAAAGGGCAATACATATACCCAGGTAATGTTCTAACTCGTGATTACACTTTTGATGCGCAGTTGAGAATAAATTTGTTAGTTAAAACTTATCATAAACCCCCGGTGATATGCGGACCATTGAGTTCCAAACAAGTAAGCACATCGTCAGCCACCAGTGAATGCAATAAGCTGACAAACACCCCCTAGGGGAAATTTATACTTACAAATTATTTTTTTTTTTGACAGCCCATGTTGAGATGGTTTCGACAGCTTCTAGACGTCGTCTGCAGGGGCGGCTGTGTAGAACGATTTGCTGTCCTTTATCAGCTAAGAAATTCATATTCAAATTTATAAATTATTCTTAGCTGGTAAGGCCAATATCTTCAACAAAATTTGGGTCGTCTCAAACCCGGGAAAAAGGGACCACACTGTGGTCCAAATGTTTGTACTACAGTGTACAAATAACCTATGAGCCAAGGTCCTTCGAAAAAAGCTGTAAAAACTAGTGTTTAAACAATATAAACAGATAAATGAGTCCCCCCAGATTCAATCACAGAGAATGGGCAGCCAAAAGAAAACGGGGCGCTCCCCGCCAGCGTTCACCCAAAAGAAAACGGGCGCTCACCCAGCGGACACCCAAAGAAAACGGGAGCAGGGGGACTCACCCACACCCTGCACCCACCTGCTCCAACCCCCGAGAAATTGCTGATTAAGACAACAACCCAGTGGTGATGTTTGTCTGAGTGTATATATACACATAGTGTTTATAATGTTTATAGACAGAAATTAAGAGACAAGATTGTGTTACAGTTTGTTTCCTTATAGATCTTTCCTGTTATATTAAAGGGAAATTATATATAAAGTGAAAGCTTTCAAATATATATTAACAGTGAAATTTAATATGTGTAAGAAATATTCACGGGGTTTATTACAGTTATACAGTGACATTTATAGTGTATAGTGAATGAAGTGTATAACGTTATTTACGATTAATCATCGTGGTCAGGCTGACACAGCAAACCAAAGCCATAAAACACCAGCCACAAGTACTGTTTTACCCTCAGGTCATTGACCCTGAGGGTTAAGGCTTAGTGGGGCAGTAGTGTCTGACTCGATTATTGCTGACTTAAGCATAACAAAAACTCAGCTGTCTATACATACATGTTTTTTTTAAACACTAAGTGTGGTGCTAGAATTTTTCAGTAACCATTAAAATTTGGGTTGTTTGAAAACCAGTTCAGTCTTTACAGACAAAAAATTACACAATTAGAAAATCTAATTTCAGTCTGTATAGGATTAACTCAAGATACAAACATTGATTTTGATGATCTTGAGGTCAAGTTTGAATTATTTACACAACGTATGAAAATAATTAATTCAGACTATACACATTATAAAAATAAATTTCTTGAATCAGATCCATCTGAGGATGAAATTAAAAATGTTTTGGATACTTTTAGTGATCAACAATTAAGGTGGACAGGAGTACAGGCTATCTGCCGTAAAACTCTGTCACAGAGGCCTACTACTAGTGGGCAAACACCTGTTACACCTGTAACAACAAGTGTCCCATTACCAAGCTTACCTACATTGTCATTACCTATTTTCCAAGGTCATAATTATGAAGAATTCATTAGTGGGTTTCAATCCATAGTAAATTCACGAACTGACGTAGATGAGATTGCTAAGTTCAATTATCTTAAATATCTTGTGAAGGGAGAACCCTATGAACTGATTAAGTCATTTCTGGTGGTTAAAGGCAATTATCAAATAGCCTTACGTGTCTTAGCAGACAATTACTTCGATGCTGACAAGGCCAGAGTTAGACATGCAGTCTTAATATCAAGCTTGAAGCCACCCAAACATTGTTTTTCAGACTTACAGGCATTTAGAATCACATTAGACAATAGTCTCAGATCTCTAGGTGCTAAATATGACCTAAGACAATGTGATTGGTTTATCAGTGGTATTGTACAAGATAAGTTGTCACCACAAACTATTGAACGATTAAATATTATGTTCAATAAACGCTATTTCACTGTGAAGAAATTAGCAATGGTTTTACAAACAATAGTTTCATGCATGCAAGCAACGAGACAAGATGAAAATCCACAAATCCAGTGGATAATAAACCTTCAACTTAGAATAAAAAGAGTATACCTACTCCCACTAAACCACATAATGGGAAATCCCATATAGGCATTTATCAAGCTGTGAATACAATAGACAGTAAACAGACTGTCATACATAAACGTACTCCAAAATGTGTACTTTGTGATGGAACACATTGGGCACAGTATTGCAGTCAATACACATCAATGGAGGCACGTAAACAACGTGTTCATCAGCTGAAAAAGGTGCATCAAGTGTTTAGGTGAACACAAGGGAGGAAAATGCTCACTGAAGAAGTGTTTTAAATGCAAGGGCATGCATCATACAGCATTATGCTCAAATACTTTTGCTGAACAGCAGAAGACTTCCACAGAATCAGGAAGTCAACAAGCAACAGCATTAAATGTGAGAGATAAGTTTAAAGCAACTGCTCTCCCGATAGCTCGAGTTCAGTTATCTAATAAATTACACAAAACCAATGTGCTAACACTATTTGATCAAGGCTCACAAAGGTCCTTCATAAAAGAACAGTTGCAGAAACTGAATAAACAACCCTATGCCAAAATAGTTAGATATAGCTGGTTTTTTCCACAATTCTGGTAAACAGACATGTGACCAAGCCAAAATCACTGTTGGTCTAGGAAAAAGGAAAAAGACAGTAGAAGCTGTGGTAGTAGATGATTTGCCAAGTCTGTGCAGATCCAGGGATAAAAGAAACAGTTGAAGCACTGAAAGCAGCTAAGGTCAAGTTAGCCTGTCCGACATACAGACGGACACTATTAGTCCAATGATTTAATCACTGGAAGTGATTATTATCACTGTTTGTGCAAAATAATAGTAAGTAAACATGATGTTCACTTGCTGAAAACAGCAGGAGGCCACATGATATGTGGTCCCATTCCCTCTCAAAAGTGGGAAAGAAGCTGATATTGATTCAGTGGAAATGTACTAGTTACGAGAATAACCACTGATCATGTACCACAGCAAAAATTATCATTACTGAAGAAATGAATGAACCAGTTGATAAGTTTGGGACTTAGATGCGATAGGTATTGATGTAAATAAACCAAGCCCCACAAGAGTCCAGACTTATATAACCAATATTTGGACACTGTCAAAATATAAAGATGGACAGTATTGGGTTAGGTTACCATGGAAATTAAATCCACCACATCTGCTAGCAATTATCGCATGGCTTCGACAGATGAAAGCACAAATACATGAGCCTCAGGAAGAATCCAGAGTTACTGACTGTCTATGATAATATCATACAAGAACAGTTGGACAATAAATTCATTGAGGAAATAGTCGAAGATAAGTTGAAGACAAACGCTCATTACTCCCGCACCATGAGTCAGAAAGATTCTGAAACCACTCCACTACGTGTTGTATATATAATGCAGCGCACGTGCAAATAAAGATGTAGCAAGTCTTAATGACTGTCTGATGACCGGACCCTCACTAACTGAGAAGCTTGGAGACGTGCTTATGAAATTTCGCACAAACCCATATGCCTACACGGCGATATTTACAAGGCTTTCTTAAGAGTAGACTACAAGAAATAGATAGAGATTACTCGATTCTTGTGGCCTGAAAATCCCATGATCCTCAAAGTCCTGTGAAAACTTATTGTTTCAAATCAGTATTATTTGATGCAACATCCCAATATCTTCAACAGTAAGTGTCACTCTCAGAGCACAGGTTACCTTAGGTCACAACATAAGTGTCACTCTCAGAGACACAGGTTACCTTAGGTCACAACATAAGTGTCACTCTCAGAGCACAGGTTACCTTAGGTCACAACATAAGTGTCACTCACAGAGCACAGGTTACCTTAGGTCACAACATAAGTGTCACTCTCAGAGCACAGGTTACCTTAGGTCACAACATAAGTGTCACTCTCAGAGCACAGGTTACCTTAGGTCACAACATAAGTGTCACTCTCAGACCACAGGTTACCTTAGGTCACAACATAAGTGTCACTCTCAGAGCACAGGTTACCTTAGGTCACAACATAAGTGTCACTCTCAGAGCACAGGTTACCTAGGTCACAACATAAGTGTCACTCTCAGAGCACAGGTTACCTTAGGTCACAACATAAGTGCCACTCTCAGAGCACAGGTTACCTTAGGTCACAACATAATGTGTCACTCTCAGAGCACAGGTTACCTTAGGTCACAACATAAGTGCCACTCTCAGAGCACAGGTTACCTTAGGTCACAACATAAGTGCCACTCTCAGAGCACAGGTTACCTTAGGTCACAACATAAGTGCCACTCTCAGAGCACAGGTTACCTTAGGTCACAACATAAGTGCCACTCTCAGAGCACAGGTTACCTTAGGTCACAACATAAGTGCCACTCTCAGAGCACAGGTTACCTTAGGTCACAACATAAGTGCCACTCTCAGAGCACAAGGTCAGATGTCTTACGCTTACTGTCCTGGCAAGAGATTATTACGCCACTGGATTTGACAAAATAATTTATGACTAAAGGTTGCAAATGCATAATGTACTAAATTAAACTTAGTTTGTGCTGTTAATTACAAAGGTAAACACAGGAACAAAATCATATGAAACGTGACATGTGAATAAATTCCCAATTTCACAATTCTATATGCTGTAAATACCTATTACTGAATATCCCTTCTATCATATATCTTTCTTATAATATTCATATTTTACGTTATTTATAGAACAGCTCATGAGTTTTGGATGAAAAAAGCATAAAAACATAACAAATCTTATGTGTGAAGATTGGAAGCAACACTAAGCCTAGTCATGGCCAGTGTTGAAAAGTGGTTGAGGCAGCCGATAATGGAGGTCGTTTACCTTCTATTTTCATTTTATTTCATCACGGATTCCTGGCGTTATGGTCATTTTTGTATTTAAAACTTAGTGAAGTCTTAAGGGGATCTGAAGTGTCATTTACGGCATCCATTTCTGGGAGAAACTACCTTCACCATCCCTGTTGATGCAGCATCCGTAATTTTCTTCAGAACCTCTTAACATGAGAGCTGCCTTGGTTCCTGAAGACTTATCTTCACCGGTAGATGTTATGCAGGTTGATACAACTCCCACGTTCATCCAGTCACAATTAACCAGCAATTAAAATTATGGTGGAAAACTCCCTTGTATCCTCTTAAACACTGCTGGCCAGCTGAATAACTATCATGTTAGATTAGTATACTGAATATTTTGCCTCTTGATCCATACACAGCAGCTTCTCCATGTCCATCATTTAAGATCTTGGATCATGACACTACGTGCCATTATGGTTCACATCAAGGTCTTTAGTAAACCCTCGTGGTTGCTCATAAGCACACGCTCACTAATATATTATACCCCATACACCTCGTCGTGTTCAACAATCAAATCGTCACGAAGTTGTTTTTTCATGGTCTAGGTACGAATAAAACAAACAGGCAGGATGGGTGGGCGAGGAGATCCAGTCTGGTCTGCTCTTGCTACCTAGAAATCCTAATAATCACCTTAGACCAAATTTAATTTATTGTTGTATTTTATTTTTTGGGAAGTGTTAAACCCATAAGTATTTATGACAATCTAATTTAAAATAATTTATTGTAAATAACAAAAAGGTGTAATACAATAACTGGAATGCACAAATAACCCGCCGGTTATTTATGTAAGAGTTACTGTATCAGGTACTGTGTAATATTTCATTTAATTAACATTGCCATTAATTTTGCAGATATTATTCAATCTGTGTTGTAGAATTTTGAAGATTTTAAAGGAAAAAATAAAGAGTTATTAACATCAGAAAAACTTTACAAATGCAAAAATATTTACAGATTAATTAGTAAAATAAAAATAATAATATAGAGTTACTAAAACAAGACATAAATATCTACGTATTAAATGTAGTAGTTGATAAAGAACAGATGAAAGTGAGTACTTACCGAGGACAAATGTAACCTGGAAGAGGCCAACACCTCCAGCACCAGTGAAGAAACGCATCAAGAGGAACATATAGTAGTTAGGAGAGACTGCACTCAGGACTCCACCACTACCAAGCAGAAGTACTGCAACCAGGATTCCTTTTTTTCTTCCAAAGCGATCAGCAAAATCTCCAATAACAATAGGACACCAACTAGCATCCAATCATGTAGACCCGAGCCAGCTAGAGGACCAAGCCAAGCTCTGTCACACGTTAAGTCAAACTGCCGAAATAATAAATCATTAATAACACACAATATAATAATTAGTCTTAAGTTAAAATAGAATCTATACTTACAGAGACTTGCCAACTGTTTTTATTCAGGAAATAAAAGGTTATTGTTAATCAAAATATCACAAGACGGGTAGGGATCGAACCCATGGCAGGCAAGCAGTGAAGCCACAAAATGTGTTAACCCTGACCGCTTTTTTCTTGTAATTGTCACCCGCATAGAATACTTTCATACACCCAAAAAGGGAAGGGTTTGCATGGGGCCCCCACTGTGACCACAAAAAAAGCTTTCACTGCAAATCCCCCACTAAAGGAAATATGCACTCATGCCACGTTCGTTCAAAGCGGGCCCTTTAATAAAACAAAAATTTAAAAACACGGAAAGCAAATTTTCAGATCATGGGGGTCAAACCTTGCAGGGCCCCCTAAAACTCACAGATCTTTTGGGTTAACACTGGGCCAAAAGCGTCTAACTGGTATATTGTAACACCCCAGGGGGATTTGTTCGTAATTGTTAAAAAAAAGTCGGACGCAGAAAAAATCTAAAATTAAAAAAAAATATGGCCTAAAATAAAAAACAATTACATTTAAATACAAAACCGTAGTTGCAAAAAATTACTCGGGTTTTTCAGACCGGTAAGTAAAAATGAATTAACTTTTATTCTCATTTTTATAAAACAAAATTCCCCCCCAGCTGATGTTGTATTCTCTTCACCCCCCAGTGTTTATTTTCTTTTCGCCCTCAATGTTTTATTCTCTCTTTCCCCCCTAATGTTGATTCTCTCTTTTTCCCCCTATGTTGTATTTTTCCCCCTCTTTTTTTTCCCGCCCCCTCAAGTTGTATTTTTCTCCTCCCCCTCAATGTTGTATTTCTCTCTCGCCTCTCAATGTTTTTTCTCTCTCGCCCCTCAATGTTTATTCTCTCTCGCCCCTCAAAGTTTTATTCTCTCCTCGCCCCTCAATGTTGTATTCTCTCTCGCCTCTCAATGTTGTATTCTCTCTCGCCTCTCAATGTTGTATTTCTTCCTCTCTCTCCACTCTCAATGTTTGTATTCTCTCTCTCGCCATCTCAATGTTGTATTCTCTCTCCGCCTCTCAATGTTGTATTCACTCTCTCTCCCTCTCAATTGTATCTCTCTTATCTCTCGCCTCTCAAATTTGTATTCTCTCTCTCGCCTCTCAATGTTGTATCTCTCTCTCGCCTCTCAATGTTGTATTCTCTCTCGCCTCTCAATGTTGTACTCTCCCTCACCTCTCAATGTTGTATTCTCTCTCGCCTCTCAATGTTGTATTCTCTCTCGCCTCTCAATGTTGTATTCTCTCTCTCGCCTCTCAATGTTGTATTCTCTCACTCGCCTCTCAATGTTGTACTCTCCTCGCCTCTCAATGTTGTATTCTCTCTCGCCTCTCAATGTTGTATTCTCTCTCGCCTCTCAATGTTGTATTCTCTCTCGCCTCTCAATGTTGTATTCTCTCTTGCCTCTCAATGTTGTATCTCCTCTCACCTCTCATGTTGTATTCTCTCTCGCCTATCAATGTTGTATTCTCTCTCGCCTTCATGTTGTATTCTCTCGCCCCTCAATGTTGTCTCTTCTCTACTCTCTGCCTCTCAATGTTGTATTCTCTCTCGCCTCTCAATGTTGTATTCCTCTCTCGCCTCTCAATGTTTTGCTCTCTCGCCTCTCAATGTTGTATTTCTTCGCCTCTCAATGTTGTATTCCTCTTGCCTTCAATGTTGTATTCTCTCTCGCCTCTCAATGTTGCATTCTCTCTTGCCTTTCAATGTTGTATTCTCTCTCGCCTCTCAATGTTGTATTCTCTCTCGCCTCTCAATGTTGTATTCTCTCTCGCCTCTCAATGTTGTATTCTATCTCGCCTCTCAATGTTGTATTCTCTCTCGCCTCTCAATGTTGTATTCTTCTCCGCCTCTCAATGTTGTATTCTTCTCGCCCTCTAATGTTGTATTCTTCTCGCCTCTCAATGTTGTATTCCTTCTCTCGCCTCTCAATGTTGTATTCTCTCTCGCCCTCTCAATGTTGTATTCTCTCTCGCCTCTCAATGTTGTATTCCTCTCGCCTCCAATGTTGTATTCCTCTTCGTCTCTCAATGTTGTATTCTCCTCTCGCCTCTCAATGTTGTATTCTCTCCTCGCCTCTCAATGTTGTATTCTTCTCGGCTCAATGTTGTATTCTCTCTCGCCTCTCAATGTTGTATTCTCATCCGCTTCAATGTTGTATTCTCTCTCTCGCCTTTCAATGTTGTATTCTTCTCGCCTCTCAATTTGTATTCTTCTCGCCTCTCAATGTTGTATTCTTTCGCCTCTTCATGTTTATTCTTCTCGCCCCTTTAATGTTGTTTTCTCTCTCGCCCTCAATGTTGTATCTCCCTCACTCTCAATGTTGTATTCTCTCCCTCTCAATGTTGTATTCCCCCCGCCCCTTTAATGTTGTATTCCTCTCCCTCTCATGTTGTATTCCTCTGCCTCTCATGTTTAAATTTTCCCCTTCCCTCCAATGT
>NW_026464431.1:0-14115 GCF_026875155.1 Cherax quadricarinatus
GGGGGGGCAAGATGTTGGGGCAGGAGCTGGAAATTTTCCAGACAGTGGTAAATTTTTAACAGCTGTTCCTGGAATTGTTGGGGTGTTGCATCCGAGGCTTGTAGACTACCACAATGATTAGGTTTTTGGTTTTCGATCGTTATTTGCTAAAAACTTCCACTACCTTCATTTGAGGCATTAAGCAGTTCTGTGCAAACAAGTGACTCTGCGATGTACAGGCCAACCCCCTCCTTTTGCCTGTTCACTCTGTCGCATATATGTAGGTTGTAAACTGGGATCTATGTTTCGTTGTCCAAGTAAATCCTTTATGGGGGGTCTCAGTGAAAGCCACGAACATTGCATTTGCCTCTGCAAGCAGTCCACGGATGAAAGGTATTTGTTGTTTGTTGCGGGCTTTAGACCCTGTATATTTGCAAAGAAGAATGTCATCGGACTGGTGGTATTGTTGGTACTGGGGGGATCTTTTTCCGGCATTAGTATCTGTATCTTTTGGGTTTTGGAGTGGAGGCTATCGTCTGTGGTTCCACTCCAGGAATGACTGGATTTGGTGTAACGATTTCTGCCATTTCCTGCCAGTTTTTTTTCCTTTCCTGGCAAAAAAAAACCTCTCTCCTCTTGAGCGGCTGTGGCTACCCAGGTTTTCCATGGCCTGGATGTTTTGTATCTTTTTGTCCCCTTTAGATGGTGTGCCTGGCAAATTTAAGTTATAGCACAGTCTTTCCTGTACTGAAGAGGTACACATTTCAGGGTGAAAAAGCTTACGGAATGGAGTTTGCATTTTCCTGTTGTCATATGGGCATGGCATTTTCTAGGGTGGTCATAGGTTGCAAGTCCCATCTGTTTTTCCAGATTTCCCATGCCTGCAGATCCCAAAGTGCATAGTATGTGCACAGGCTTGGTTTCTGTTTGCCTTGGGTTTCTGTGACTGTATTCCCTGTTGGTGCATGTTTACCCTGTCTTTTCCTATCCTCACTAGCACCAACAATGGACTCTCACCAGTTGTTTTTGGTAATAATCCTAACTATTGCTAGTGGAGTCCTCTTTTTGCTATTTCCTGCGGTATTACTAGTTTGCAATATTGGTTTTATCTTATCTTTGACTACACTTGTTTCCCCCCTACAGTTCCTGTCTCCCCTGAGGTCAAATTTTTATGCATTCCCTCCTGCGTATATTTCCTGACTACCTTGACAAAATTCTCCGCTTCACCCCTTACTGTCTTCCAGGACAGGGACCTCCAGCTTCACCATTACGTCTCCCAGGACAGCACCTCCCGCTTCACCATTACTGTCTTCCAGGACAGCTGAGAACACTCTTGAACCAGTTCCTAACCTTATGTAAACTGTCACAAAAAATATACGACATGAAAACGCCGTTTCCGGCCAACTGCACCATGCACAGGTCTGATCCTCAGTCATTCCCATAATGTACAATTTTGCCTGGACGCCAAATCCCGTGGAGGGAAGCGGTAACCAGTTTCCCTAACCCATGGTTGTAAGCGCAATTTCTTGAACCCCTGCCATATAACCTTCCCAAATGATACCCTGGGAAAACCTCATCACCGATGACCTCTCTCAGTGTTATCCCTATATTGTCTAATTTTACCTGCCCTAACTCTCACAGGGTGTTGCACCACCAATAAGTGCCGAAATATCGCTTCGCACCTTGTGAGGTCTTCCCCCCCCCACCTTCGTCGAACCTCCCTTATCACCGCGTAAACCCCGCTCCCCTGACCCACCCCTTGTCAAGAATTTCTGTCGTACGTATATCCCTCATTAGGCGACTGTTGTAGTGGTATTAGCCCAAAAAACCTCCCTTAGCTAGGTGTGTGTCACTAGCACGTTAAGAGACCATACAATAAGTGTCAGGGGTCTGAGTCTGTTAAACTGCTTCCCAGCATACATAAGGGGGATTACCAACATTCCCCTTGGCAGTCTTCAAGTGGCACTTGAAGCACCTAAAGTCGGTACCTGACCAGCCGGGCTGTGGCTCATACTTTGTTTTGGGGTGCAGCCAGCAGTAACAGCCTGGTTGATCAGGCTCTGATCCACCAGGAGGCCTGGTCACAGACCGGGCCGCGGGGGCGTTGACCTCCGGAACTCTCTCCAGGGAAACAACAGGTACCAATGCCTACGGTAACCCCATATTTAAATCCAAAGCCTTCCTATGTAACTGCAACACATTTTCCGTGATCAATGGATAGACTGCTGCCACAAACCATAATTTCTTACCCAGTCATTGACAACGATTTTCGCGTTGGGTAATGTTACATCACTCGGTCTCCATCCCCCATCCTACGAACTGCGGGTGCTACTGCAATAGAAGAATTAAATGCATGCACCAAACCCGTTCGTCATTGCAAAAATACACACTGCAGATCTTTATTCGCTCAACATTTTCTTCACCCATACACCGTACCTAAACGTCCCCCCCACCCAGGACCCCACCTCCAAATTTTGGGATTTTTCTCTGTTATGCGCAAGGAAGACGCATCATAAAAAACCTTATAACCTTTTTTATGAATGCCAAACCATTCCTACTCTGCATCAAGATGGTGGTATTGTCCACTTAAACCTAAAATCTCTACTGATTCGCCCTGCACACAATCCTCCCCCCTCCCCCACCCAATTTACCAATCTATAAAAGGGGTCCTGCAAACAGCAAACAAAAGCTGCGAGAGGGGGGAACCCCCCTGCCACACCCCCCACCTCATGCCTACATGGCCCCCAACCCCCCATTGACCTGGACTCGTACCTGTGCCTCCGTATGTAATGTACACACCCACTATTTCTTCCCCGAAACCCCTGCTTCAATAATATAGCTAATAATGTTTCCCTACCCAAACATTGTCAAATGCCTTTTCCCAATCTAATCCTACAATTGCGCCTCCACTACAACCTTCACAAAACTTTTGAAGGCATCGATGACCATCTCTCATAGATCGTCCAGGAATCCCGTATTGCCCTTCCCATATTACCTTGTCCAAAAACTCGTTTCATCAGTTTGCCAAATACGCGCAAAAATCTTATAATCCGCCCCATCAACATGATGGGCCTATATGCCTCCGAAGATTCGTGCCCTCGGCCTTTGGTACCAACACTACAACACCCAACCCTGCCTCACCGCCCACTCTACCTATAATTTTCATTGAATTGTAAATTTTGGACCATCATGTGTTTTAACAGTTCCCAATGAACAAACATAAAAATCACCTGGTATCCCATCCGAACCAGGTGATTTCCTCAGCGTCTGTCCCGAACAGCCTTGTAAACCTCCTCAGATATGTAACCCCCCATATCCTCTCGATCCACGTCTCTCAAATTCGCCACTTATGCCATGCAGTAAAAGCTTCCCTCGCCTCTCGATTCCCCTCTTTTTACCTTCCATTTTTTCTCAAACCATTGGTCTGCATAGGTCCCAATGCTCTCAGTAATAACTAGCCTTTGCCCTTTATGATAACCACCCAAGTCATCACCCCCCACCACTGACAAAAACTGTCGTCGCCATACGTCTCATTCTGAAAAACCCCGCAGAACCCTGACAGAGAGTTTATTCCCCCCAAAGCACCTCCTCAATCCCCGCTCGCACCCTCAAAGCCTGAAAAAATTTTCATTTGAATGTCTCATAATTGACTACAAAGGCACCTATTTCTGCGAGGTCATACCTCCACCTGCACCCTAACATCCCGCAGTGTCCCTCCATATACTTTTGCTTTTCCCATATCTATAACACGCCTCCTCCTTCCTTAACCTTCTGTAAAATCCCCCGCATTGCATTTTTCGCCTTTGAATGCCACCACTCTACAATATCCACTATCCCATTTCCCTCATTCCAGAATCCAACCCACCATAACCTGAAAGCTTCCAAAGCATCTATTCCTCACAACAAATTAACATTTAATTTCCAATAACTAGAAAAAACACATATAACGCCCTCCCACTCGAGAGTTACCAGAACACCACGGTGGTCCGAGAAACCCAGATCAACACAATCAACCCTACCACTCCGGATTAAGCCAGTGACATAAACCCTGTCCAGCTGCATGGCGTAACCCCTTCTACAAAAAGTGTGGTCCACATTCCACCCATCACTACCCACCACATCCACTACGCCAATCACCTGCAAAACCTCTGGTAAAACCCCTAAATTACACCCCCCACCACGTGGTTTGACAGCTTTTTCCTGGATCACACAATTCCAATCGCCAGCTATGACAGAAACTAAGGGTAGACCTCTGAGAAAATAAACCAAAACATCATGCACGAAATTCTCCTTTATTCATCGATTTGATGTTGCTGGCATATACATACCCACGAAACCCACCTGAATGTTCCCCCATGAACCCACCACACACACGACCCGGCCCCCACCGCCCCACTCCCAGCAACGAGCATAAAAAGGGCTGGTCTCCCTTATGCCTATCACTACCCTACCCTTGAGATTATCCGAATTCCCCGCATAACACTTATACCCCTGCACACGTAATTCACTACCACACCGAAATTATGTTCTTGAATTAAAAAAACGTCGACATCCAAACGTTTGAGCGAAACCTCTACCCAACGCCTCTTGACCTCTGCTCTGAGGCCGTTAACATTCATCGTTATACACTTGAACTCTCAGGTTAGGTTTTCTCATTGCATTTTCCTGTCACCTTTAATCCTGACTTGACTTGCACTGCTGCACCTGACCGTCTTCCCCACACTCCCACTCGACTTCTCTAAGGGAAGTCTTAACTTGGTCAATAATTCTAGATCGTGTCTATTGTCTTAACTTTGCTGTTAATTCCAAGAATCTGATAACCCTTCTCTTTACGAAGAATAACTGATTGACTTCCTTAAAGTTCCCATAATAGTTCTTATTTGGACTCTTCATTGTAATTATTGTATTATGCTTAATTCATAAGGATTTGGACAAAGAGTAATTATTGTGTATGTTTAATTCACAAGGATTTGTATATAGAGTAATTATTGTATTATACTTAATTCATAAGGATTTGAACATAGAATTACGTTCCTCATTGTACAGTCTCATTTCATTGATAATAGTGAATTGTCATTTTAATTCACTAACTGGATACCAATAAAGGTTCATAATTGGTAGTAAATAAAACTAACCAAAAAGCAAAACTAAGTATTTATTCCACCTATTGTTGCGGCATAGAGTAAGCCATAACAAAAGGGTTGTCTGTCCGGGAGCTACTTACCCTGAATGTGAGGGAAAAGTTCAATAGATAGGAGTAGAGAGGGAATATGTATAGTAACAATAGTTTCATTGTCGGCTACTCGTTAAGGTAGGGTCAGTCTAGCTCACGATATTCCCGCCTTTTCTCCCCCAACCCCTAAATTGATAGTTTGTCTGCCGGCTACTAGTTAAGGTAGGGTAAGTCAAGCTCCCGTTTTTCCCGCCTTTTCTCCCCCTCCCTGAAAGTGATAGTTTGACTGCCGGCTGCTTGTTAAGGTAGGGTCAGTCTAGCTCCGGCTATCCCTTCCCCTCCCTCTTCCCCCCCCCCGAAAGGTGACGTGTGGGCTCTGGTTAAACAGTAAATCACTAGCTCCAGCTCCAATTTACTTTTGGAGACAGGAGGGTCCCCTGTAAATCAACAGCAGAACAGGAAAGGGACTAACGCCCCAGAGATTTTTTCCCAATTTTGTATTGAAGCCCTGTGCCCTGTAAAAAAATTGCGGGAATAACCCCAAACTTTGCAGCAGAAAAAGGGACCGTTTTCCCAAAACCGGTATTCATTCGTCCCTGCCCAAACGGTCGGTGGGGTTTTGCGCTGAAACCCTCTGCTTTAAAGGGCGAGCTACCTCAGTTCGTCACAACCTTTGAGAAGTGGGGAGTGCGCTGCTCATTTACCAACATGGCGCTGCGGGAAGCACAGAGCATCAACATTTTTGGTTGATTTGACCCGGGGGGCGTCATGGACCACATGGACTTGTACCCCGGGCGATTATCCGTGAACCTAGGGTATCGCAAAGAGAGATATTGGTGTACACTTAATGGGACGACAGGGATTTTCGTTAAAATGCGTCAGCAAATGTTTATGAAGCGGTGGGGATATATCAAGAACCTTATAGCCGTCAATTCGCTGTATCAGACGTCTACATGATGTATCACGACACACACATGGGTTAAAAAAAAGGGAATGTCCTTTTGAGGCGAATGAAATTGTTATAAAAGATGAACTACGAAAATTAGGGGTCGGTTCTATGGCCCTCTGCGGTGGGGGGGGCCGCTGGACCTTATGCGGGAAGTTTGGAGGGAACATACACAAAATGCCCTTCGCATCCCATCCGCCTTTTTTGTTGAAAGCATTTCAAACTAAAGTATTTAACATATGGGGCAACGTCGTCTGTCGGGCTGTGGGACGTATACCACATAGCGGCACAGTGTGAAGGTCTGGAATCCCCAAAAATATCGAAACAGCAACAACCGAAGAAGTCGAGGAAGGGGAGGGACGAGAACAGTTTTATGCTCCCCGTCTCGACAACGGACATCGGGGATAAAGAGGTAAAAAAAGCGCAGGAGAAGGCTTTGGAGGATCAAAACAGCGAGAAGAATCACCACACTGGATTTAAAAAAAAGTATTTGAAGAGACTCTGCCCACAGGGGGGACAGGATGTAGGGGCGTCTTTAGTAAGGCACTGGATGTATTGTTAGACGAGTCGATCGTCAACCGGTGGGGGAAACCGGGTGCAAATTTGGGGATGGGGTTGAGCTCATGGTGAGCGACGGAGAAAGCATGAGTCGGGGGTGTCGCATGGCATGATGGTAAATATAGCAAAGTGGAGGTGCATCATGATAGTAAAAGAAACCCCCAATGCGGTGGGGGGTAGGACGCAAAAGCGAACTGCGACCCCCCAGACTCAACGACGGCTTACTCCTCCCAAAGGGCCGGGGAAAAAGTCTTGGGGGGATGTAAGAGGAAAGGGAACAGTGAATCCACAAAAAAAAGGTTTTTTTAAGGTGTTTCCCCAAAAAAGGGGAGGGGATAGAGGGAAAAAATGTAAAAGGAAAAGTCTAAAAACCTAAACCAAAAGGAAAATCCCATTAATTGCTTTAAGGTTTTGACAATAAATTTTAAAAGGGGTTTGAGATCTGGGGGAAAGCGAAAGTGGTTTAATAAAATTTTTGGTGCGTCTAGATGTGGATGTGTATTTACCAAGAACAAATTACAGATTGGATATATTTGGGGAATTAGATGGTTACGATTTTTTATATGGAATATGCACGGGGTTAAAAGGGGGGCGTCCCCATTCTGGTAAGGAAAAACCCGTTTTTAGTCGCCATATGAAAGGGGGGGGGGGAGAGTGATTAGGGTGGATGGTTTTGGGGTAGAGTAATATAATTTTTTGTAGGTGTAAGGGGCCCGGCCGGGGGAGATGCAATTTAAAAAAACTCATTTTGTACAAGAGTATTATATATCATCTAGGTTTACCAAATGAGCGAAATGGGGGGAAACGGAATTGTGTAATACACGAAAAGATTGGACCCTCGGGGAGCGGGTGTTGCTTGGGGTTCCTGGGGATTTATTGACGAGTGGGGTTTTAAAATGGATTTTTGGGGGGGGGGGGCAATGTGGGCATACTTTCATTAGAAGAGTTGGGGAGATTAGATGAATGTACGTGTCTAGTCTTTTAGTGCGGAGAGTGAGTTGTAAAAGGGTTTTTTGGATCATAGGGATTGTAAGATGTAGATTTTGAGGGTGGCCTAAAGGGGTCCGTCTTTTGGGAAATTAAATGTAAATTTATTGAAGAAAAGGGGGAAAAAGCTTTTGGGTTTTTTGGGCATATGGGGGAACGCCTTGTGGTTAAAGCACCTGGAGAGTGGTTTTGGTTAATTGGGTGGGAAAGATAGCCAAAAAAGCGAATTAAGGTTTTATAATCAGGGAGTGAGATATAATCAGTTACAGTAGGGTTTTTCCAAACGATATTTAAGGGGGGCGTTGCGCGCCCTGCTTGTAAAAAGCGAATGCTAATTATCCTTTACAGAAATTGAACGAAATTAAGGAGCAACACAAATTTAAAAAAAAAAAGGTTTGGGGGGAAAAAGGCTTAAAGGGTGGAATCGAAGGGGTTTTGGGGGGAAATCGGCGTCGGGTTTGTTGAGGAATCAACACAACTCGAAAAGCAAGGGAGTTAATGGGGTTGAATGTCCGGGGTAGGTATGCAGGGTTTAGGTGAATCGGTGTTGACGACGACGGGGTAGAGGGGGTATATTGAGTTTGGGTTAAATTGAAAACCAAATGTTGGAATAATGAAATTGCATTGCAGTCAATGGGTGGGTTTGGCGTTTGAGCGGGAGGAGCATGACGTTTGATTTGGGAGGGCCGAAAGATGTGGCCCTTGGGAGGCTTTATCTGGGGCGCTTTGGGGGTAAGGGCGCCAGGAATAGGGGGGTTTGCCCACGCTTTTATATTAAAAATTGGGAACTTTTTAAAGGGGGTTTTTGGTAGTTTATTCAATATCATGAAGGGGATGGGGTTTTTTAGGGGACAAAAAAGGGTTTGGCTGTGTCGTCCTGTTCCAAAAGGGCGACCCTTAACGGTAAAGATTATCGTGCAATCTCGTTATTATGTGGGACTATAAAATTTTTGGAAGGACTTGGCCAACAGAAAAAAAAAAAAGTCCGGGGCAAAGTGATTACAAGGGAAATTGGGGGGCCGGCAGGTCTATGAGGGACGGTATGATTAGAAGTTTTATTGAAGAAAGAGTAAGATTGGGAGATGGGGGGGTATTGGTATAGATTGGGGGGGCGGAATATATGTGGAACGGGGACGTTATGGAAGAAAGAGTGGCAGGGGTTGGGGGGGAAATTATTTTCATGGGCCAAAATTAAGTATCAAGGGCACTTTGCGTGTGCATGAATGGGGGTTGGGGGACGGATTTAGATGGAAGGGGTTTGCGTCAAGGTTTTTTCCCCCTTTCACAAATTTTTTTGCTTTTTTCAAGATCCCCTTTTTTAGAGGGGTAAGGGTTTTATTGGAAGCAAAAGGGATGAGTAAAGTAAGGGGGGGGGGAGCGGGCATTGTTTTGGATATGGACGACACGACGATTTTGGTGAGAGAAAACATATTTGATTTTGGGTAGAAAAGTTAGTGAAAGTTTTTTTAAAAGGCTACTGGCAAACATCAACATGAGGAAAACAAAATATTGAATCTTTGGGAAAAGGGGGCGCGTGAGGAAGGGAAAGGTACTGAAAGGGGGAAAGGGTGGACCAAATAAAGATATGTGGGGTCGTTTATTAAAGATATCAATCAGCACAACAAAAAAAAATTCCGTGCGTATCGTTGATTGTTCGAAGCGTCTTGTGGGTTGAGAGTGCTATTTTTTAAATTTGCAACAAAGGGTGGGGTAACAAAGAATGTGCATTTTTAAAAACTGGGCATGTTACGGTAATATTCCATACTTCGTTGTGAAATTAAAAAGGGACAAAAAGTGTTTTTAGATTCATTTTGGGGGAAAAGGAGCGAATGGTTAAGTAGAGCGGTTGTCCACTCCCGGGTTGGCCGTGGAGGGCTGGGTCTTATGATGTCGAAAAGAGGATAATTATTTTTTAAAAAAAATAGTTAAAAACGGGAGGGAGGGGGGAAAAGAAGAAAAGGGCTTCTAGGTACATCAGGATTTGCGACGGGGGTGGGGGGGGGGCGGGATTAGATAGGTAGGGAATGTTCGGGGTTTCATAAACGTGAGGGGTCACCCAAATTAAATTTAGAAATCTTGTGGGGAGATGGAAGGCTCTGGAGCGGGGGTAGAAGGATTTATTCCCCATGTATATTGGCATAAAATTTTGGGGGTTTAAATAAATTCGTTTTTAAACCTAAATCGAGAATTATGTATAGATTTTTTCAGGAACTTGCCCTCAGGAATGGTTTTATTTTATAAGAGAATACGAGAGGAGGGAATGCAGGGTTGGGAGGGTTGGGGCTATTTTCATAGGTGTATTTTTCGATTGTATTGAACTTATAAAGGGGGTTGGGTGGGTAAGGTTTTTAAAGGGTTTTGGGGGGGGGGGGTTTTTCAGGTTTTGAGGGTTTTTTTTTAGTTAATGGGGGGAATAAAAGGGGTTTAGAAAAGCTATTTGGGTAATGATTACGGATTATATATACATGATGGGGCTAAAGGGGGGCGGACGGGGGCGTGCAAAAATTAAAGCTTGGCAGCAACTTTTTTTAGGACACAGTGTAAAATAAAAGGGGTGTAGAGGGGGATGGGAGAGAATTTAGTGAGGGGTTATCAAATTTCACATTTAAGGGGTTATGGGATTTTCAAAATGGGGGAAAGGGGTACGACGGATTTTCCTAGCTTGGGTGTGAGCATGGAGAGCTGTTTATATGGATTTAAAAAAGAGTTTTGATATCTAAGGCAGTAGGGTTATTACCCCGAGGGTTTTTAAGAAAACACAATTTTCATTGAGGGAAAGGGGGTTTGCACTACGATTGCTATTTTTTTTCATGTATAAAACTTTCAAGGACTTTTTTGAGAAATTTTCTTAGACTCAAATATGTGAAGGAGTCTTTACTGTTTTTGATTCAATTGTAAGTGGGTTTAAAAGTGTTTCCCACGTTGAATTGGTTTTTATTTTGTTATATTTTTTTCTGTTTACAGTGGCTTTCAGTAATATTATATTACATGTAACTAGTTTGCATTTTTTTCTTTGTTTCGAGATGTAAAATATCCATCGTGTTTTTTTTTGTTATATTGGATGTTTTTATTGGACTTTAGTATTATCCCTTTTTCCCTTTTTTGAAAAGTAAATACCTATTTGTTTAAGATCTCGTGATAATCGCCCCTATTAATGTTTTGAGTATCGTGGGGGCTCTGTTAACACCGAATTTAGAATTAGTCTTGCATACGTGTGTTGACAGGCAGAAACCCCACCTAGTATGGCCTGATGAGTCTCCTGTAGTGTAAAAGTGTGTGTTGTTGGGGTCTTGGCGTGTTTTTTGTTTTATCTCTTTTTATTTTTACAATCTTCTTTAAATTTTCCCGTGTTTTGAGTTTTGGTAATAGTAACCTTGTTAGAGATGTTCTTTAAAAAATAAAGAATACCACTGTAATGTTAAAATGTTGTGTGAGTGTATTATCACTGTAAAATACGGTGTGTTGTGTTGAGTGTTAATACCAATGTAAAATAACGGTGTGGTGTTGTGAGTGTGTATTACCACTGTACGTAAGGTGTCGTTTTTAGGTCCGGGTTAAGTGCATTCTTGTGCAGTAATCTTTTGTCGTGTATCTTTTTAATATATTTCTGTCATTTTTTTCGCACTGTTTTAAAAAAAAATTAAAAAAAAAAACGGGATATTATATCACGGCAATAATCTGTGAAATCTAGCCATGGTGGTCCCAACTCCGCGACCCCCCCCCCCCATCTCGCAACAGCAAAACGATTTCAACAACAATGTCCCCAAACACGACACCCACTTTTTACATACATTTAAAATTTAGTGTTGAATTTCAGTTCCATTTATATTTTTCATTTTTTCAATTTTCTTTCATGTAAGGATCAGAAATTTCATATTTAAGTGTTTTATATTTATATTTTCTATATAATAAAGTGTTTATGTTTGTCTGTTTATTATTTCTTTTTTATTCACTAATTTTCGAGGGGAGGAAGCCGGGTAATCTGTCTGAAGTTGTTACAGGCTGAGTAGCCTTCAATTTCAACTCCATTCGAATCTACATTGAACTCAGTGCCACATACCACAGACGGTTACCACAAGCATGATTAATCTTTCTCTATGGTTAGGACTACAGTACAGGTATTTAAAGTTTTGGTGATTATTATAGTCTCAATTTATTGTAAGTCAAGCCCAGGAGGATATAATATTTAATTCTGCCCCCTAATTGTGTGAAAGCTTGAAACACTTGGAGGATTAGACTCTAGGGGACCCGAGTTTTTTCCAGTGACAACTTGTTCATTGAGCTTTTCTTTTATGAAGGGAACTGTCATAGGAAAACTCTTGATTTTTTGGGTGAGAAGATTGGATGGTCAAGGGACCCCATTCTACTTACTGTTTGCTCGGAGCCGGCATAGAACCCTTCGTTTTCGTTAATACATATTGTTTAATTGAAGCAGGGATAGAGCCCTCTGGTTTATTTTCAGTTTGGGGCGGAGGGAGGAATTGAACCCTCCCTTTTCTTTAATACCCGTTTCATTTCCCCTGATATTTTAAGTTATTCTTGCAAGTATGGATGAATACCAGTTTTGGATGAATGCTGGAAGTAAGTTAGGGAAAAACAGGGAAAAATTTAGAATCTTTCATTAGTGCTAAGATCCAGGAAAGACTTGAATGAGAGAGAATTGAGAGAGAAGAGAGACAGCTAGAAAGGGAAAGAGAAGAGAATAAGGAGAGAGAGAGAATCGAAAGAGAAGAGAAAAAGGAGAGAGAGAGAATTGAGAGAGAAATCCGAGAAAGACAGTTAGAAAGAGAGCAAGAAGACCAAAAAGAGCGTGATAGACTTGATCCTGAGGAAAGAACTAGGGAACGTGAGGAGCAAGCTAAGATACGTGAGGAACAAACTAAGATACGTGAGGAACAGGTTAAATTAAGAGAACTTGATGAAAGAGCAAAGGATAGAGAACATGAGGAAAAAGCTAGATAATACGAGTTAATAGAGAGAGAAAAGGATCGCGAGCTCGAAAAATCTCACCTTGAATTAGAGAATAAAAAGTTAACTTTTACTCAACAACAATTAGAGGAAGGAGTAATGGAACAATGTGCAGTCAGTGCACATTTTCCCAAAACCTAATTTACCTCCCTTCACAGAGGGGGGAAGACATAACTTCATACATTATTTAGGTTTGAAATACCGCTACCCTCTGTTGAATGGCCTGCTGACACCTGGGCTACCAGGTTAGGAATGTTATTTTCTGGGACTGCTTTGAATATCTATGAAATTTGTCGCAGGGTACATATGTAATTATAAAACCTACAAAGAGGCAATCCTTAAAGCATATCAAAAAACCACTAATTTTTACAGGAAAGATTTCAGGTATGCCACCTTACAGCCTGCCAGAACTTCAACAGTTACAGGTAAACACTCTTTCGTTTGTTTCGACTTTTGGATAGAGTTCAGGAATTGATCACAGTTATGAATCTCTTCGGGGACTTCATGGTTGCTGACCAGTTCCTGACAGCTCTTCCCTCAACCCGATACGAAAAATTCATTAGAGAAAGTAACCTGATTAAAGCTGAGGAAGTTGCTGAGGCTGTGACCTGTTGCGAGGCTCACAATTCCTAAAAGACCTAAAGGGGATCGAACCCAAAGGGCAAGGGTTCATCAGACCTTAAGAAATCAAAGCCTCTAGTGGAAAGTAAATGACTTCTTTTTATTCCTGTTTGTCATTTGTGTGGTGTTAAGGGACTAAACGTCCAGATTGTCCTTCTAAGAAGGCCCAAAAAAGTTGGAAGATGTTTTAAAGACTGTAATGCAAGCACCCTTCTGTTCAGGAACAGTTAATGGACTTAATGTCTCTACCATTTTTTCGAGACACTGGATGCACATGTATAGTAATTCTGATAAGCTGTTCCCCAACCCTTTAAAGAAACTCATTCCTCTGCTATACTTTCAGATTACTTGGGCCGTACGACATTTTCCTACCCTCCGTTGTTACATTAGGTCTAAATGGTTCACAGGTTGTCTGAAGCCGACTAGCTCCCATCACTTCTTGCTCCGTACTATAGGTAAAGTAAAAAGGTGCCATTCTTCCCTTCCCGAGGTTGACCTTTCTTCACCAAGATGGATATAATGTTTCAGATCCTCTTCTGTAGAGTCGAGAAGCCCCTCGAAGTTTCAGATGAGACAATGTCCTGTGAATTCATCTGGATTAAAACCAGTGATTTCTACTCCTTTGAAAGCGAGGTAGTAGGATCAACAGGTTCACTTGTTAGATGAAAGTGAAGATATCACCATCTGTACCATAAATGTCTTGACTAGGGCTCAGACCAAAGCCCCTTTCCTTGTCCATCCTTTGATTTTTCCCCGACTTTAAGCCTTTAGATATTCGAACGACCCTTTTCCTTACAAGTAATTGCCCTTCTCTTCAAATTGCCATAATGCCCCTAAACAAAATCAAGTTATCCAAAAGGGAAAAAATTTTTTTAAAATTTGA
>NW_026464432.1:0-14994 GCF_026875155.1 Cherax quadricarinatus
ACCCGTTTGAGCAAAATGTCGATAGATTGCATAATAAAAAATGTTGAATTTTTTTTTTTTTTTTTTTTTTTTTTTTTTTTTTGGGGGGGGGGGGGGGAAAAAAATCATAAAAACAAATACGCAAATCCCTTTGCAAGGAACCATCATTACTCAATAATTTCAAAATCGTTAAAACCCTATAAACCTTTTTTTAATAATGGAAAAAATTTTTTATTTTTTATGTTGATTAAAAAACAAATACACGATTGCAAACAAACCTCCCCCCGGCGGGTTTTAAAACCCGCGTCATAGAGCTCAAAACACCACCCCCTCGCGTTAGCCCTAGACCAGTCCCAAAATAAGTTTCATCCAACTGGTGTTTGGGGAAATCGAGTCATTACTTTTTTCTTGAGTCATTTGACGGCGGAAAGGGGCTTGAGCTAGAGTTCTCAGGGCCACGCAGTGGAGTTTCGTCTGAAAAAACTTGATTTGGGGGCCGGGGTGCTGGCTAACCTTCCCTATGGGTAAAAATACCCCTAGTTGGATGAATCTTATTGTGGCTACTGGTCTAGTGGCTAACGGAGGGGTGGAGTTTTGAGACCTTGCCCGGGGGTTTCAATCCCGGCCGGGGGTATGGTTTGTTTGCAATGTTCTTTACGATTTCTTGGGTTATGTTGCGGCATGGGGGATTTGGCTAGAGTTCTCACGGCACGCTAGCTGGGTTTCGTCTGAAAAATTTGCATTTGGGGGCACAGAGGTGCCTGTGCTAACCTTCCATGGTGTAAAAAATAACCTATTTGGATAATCTTTTTGGGCTAGTGGTCTAGGGGCTAACCGACGGGCTGGTTTTGGACTATGACCGCGGGTTAAAACCGGCCGGGGGTTGGTTTTATTTATTATTTTTTCTGTAAAAACTCTACGGTCAGGGCGCGCCATATTTCAGTAAGTTGCTCGCCCAATACATGTTCACACCCCTCGGTGACTAGTTCTTATCTCCCCTGAATTTGAATGGAGTTCAGAAAAGTTAAAATTATTGTTTTTTAAAATAAAACAATCCTAAAAAGTAATTTTTAAGGGATAAAAAACACAAATTTCCCCATATGTCTTTTTGATGACAGCAAGAACAAAAAAAAAATACTTTTTTGGGAAAACATACTTAGAAAAAAATTAGAAACAAGCAAATTTACATCAACGGCTTTTGAAATGACTTTTTTTCGATGGGAAAACTTTTTTTTCCTAATTTTTAAATTTTCCTTTTTATCGCCCTAAAAAATCGCGCCCCCTTTAAAGGAAAAATGCATACATTTAAAAAGGGGAAAAATACTTATGATTTAATATATATAAATGTTTTGCCAGAAGGAATAGAAATGAATAAATATTTTCCAGAGGCACAAAAAGTAAGATTATGGACAAGTAAAATGTAAACCCTTACAAAGGATCGGGATAATTTAAAACACGGGAATTGGATTAGAAAATTTCCATGTAAAGAAATAGCAGAAAGTGAAAGGACGCCCCCAAAAGAATATAGCCTGAAAGGAAAAATGCAGGGATTAAATAGAGAAAGGAATTTTTAGGAGTTATATCCGTGTTCATTATTCCCACCTGTCAAACTATGGTTTTCAAATTAGGGGAGAGCAAAATGTTAAAGTTGAACATAATTTATGTTAGACCAAAATTGTTTTTGCAGCGAATGTTGTTCAGCACACCTTAAAAATCACAAAGATTTAAAAAAACTTTTAAAGAAGGATTACATATGGCTGTCAGTTTTGAGCAGTATGAACATGAGAACAAATTTAAAAACTTTAAAATTTTTCCCCATTTTGTTGAAAAGAGGTCGGAGGAAAATGATACAATTTACAAGGCTTGAAAAAGATTTGATAAAGAAGATTTCCTGCTGCAAAAAGGTAACGCTGAAATTGTGAAAAAAAAAGCGGAAAGAAAAATTTTTCCGGGAAAAATTAAAAAAAAAAAAAAAATTTTTAAACATGGGAACAATTTATTAAAGGGGAAAACGACGAGCATAGCTCTGCCCCTGCAGTTTCAAGCACAAGTGACACACTTATTTTCGGATGCTTTGGCCCCACACTTAAAGCGTTGTCCGAACTTTGTGTCACAGGGGGTGCTAGAGCGTCGGCAGAAATGGCGTGACAACGTTAAAAAAATATCACACAAACGAAAGCGAGGAAACCCCAAAAGGCGTGGTGAGGTAGTCAAAGTTTCTTTTCGAATGTAGAGATTTGGTGTGGGCGTAGACTGGCGGGTTTCGGTGTTGTCGGGAGAACGCTTTATACCAGTTAATCTGTGGCAAGGTAATATCAAAATTTTGAAAAAATTGGAATAATGCAGAGTAAAAATTTAAATATTGCTTGTCAACGTTTGAGAAGAGGGAAAATACGTGTAGGGCATCTACAATAAATCCCGATCATTTTTTTAGTTCTGAGGAATGTGGGAATTTTAAGCTTTGAAATGTATTCCCCCAGATTTTTTATGCTCACTTTTGGGGCAATTGGTTAGCTGTCATCTTTTATAGTGTGTGTCTTAGCTGCCTGTGAGTGTCACTTAATTCCTTTTGAACGAGGAAACAGGTTAGGTGACTGGTGCGACCCGACAATAGAGTAAAATGTTTTGGGGAAGTTTTTTCTTGGGTAAAGGGAGTGTGTAAAAAGTATCATAGGTGTTTCACAAATCCAAAAAGCATACGAGACGTACAAACAGTGTGTAAAAAACAAACATAACATAAAAGCAATCAAGACACAAAGGAGATTAATCGAAACAGGGGCTAAACACAGAGCCACACCTTTACTGTATGTACTCGTCCCCAGACAGCACTTTTACCACACACACACACACACACACCCAAAACACACAACAAAAACTTTGGGGGTAAGAAATGGAAAAGGTACAGAAAAAGAGAACTCAGGGAAATAAAGAAATCCCCGAAGAGCCAAAAAAAGAAAATGCACAGATAAAAAAGGGAGGTAGAGACAATTGAAAGACATGCATCAAAAGTAAAAATGCCCAAGTGTTGTACACCACTCAGGAGGAAAAAACAGTCAAGGCCAGGGAATCGACTGAGAAGGGGATGGGGAATTCACAAGAAAAAGACCGAGAGGTATTCAGGAGCTCAACACAAGATTTTTAAAAGGTATTTTCAGTGGGAAAAGTAGGACTCCAAAAATCAGAAAGGGGGGGCACCAGCAAGTCTGGTGAGGTACATATAACCAAGAAGGGGGAAGAAGCTGCTAAGCGAACTTGACACCTCAAAAAAAGGGGGGGGACCAACAACATCTTCCAGGGTCCTTAAAAGGGGCAGAGTATTTGTGGCCATTAACAAAATTTCAACAATCATTTGAAATGGGCAACTCCCCGAGGATGGAAAATGGCAAATTAGTCCCAATTTTTAAAAAAAGGGGGAAAAGACATGAGGCATAAACTACAGACCTGTTTTACTACGTTATAGATGCAAGGTCATGGAGAAGATCATCGGGGGAGATGGTGGGCCCGGAAAGGAAAGAAACAAGTGTATAAAAGAAACCACACGTTTCAGGGGAAGGGAAAAACCGTGTCAAAAACCTACTAAGTTTTATACAAGGTGACGAAATGGCAAGAAGAGGGGGGATCGGCGCGTATTTTTGGACTGCAAAAAGGGCCTTCGACCAGTTCCTCACAAAAGGTTCTGCAAAAGCTAGGGACCAGGACACAAACAGGAAAGGGCACTGCACTGGATCAGAGAATATCTGACAGGGGGGCAACAACAGTCTGGTACGCGACGAGGTGTCAGAGGGGCGCCTGTGCAAGCGGGGGTTCCCAGGGGGCAGTCCTAGGACCGTGGTTCTTGGATACGTGAAGAATAACGGAAAGGGGTAGCTAAAGTGTCCTTGTTTTCGACATGTGATTTATAGAAGAATCGAATCGGGCGAGGATCGGCAGGATACAAAAGATTGGACAGGTACAACCTGGTCAAGCAACTGGCTCTTGAATTTAACCGCCAAATCAAGTATGAAGATTGGGGAAGGGCAAGAAGACCGCAGACACAAAATAGTTTTGTGGCCAAAGACTGCAAAAACCCCACCAAGGAAAAAAATCTGGGGGTGAGTATAACACCGAGCATATTCCTGGGCGCACCAATCAGAAAAATGCGCAGCATCGGGGGCCTGGCAAACCACGGATAGGTTCCGATCCCAGTAAGGATTGTTTAAGACCTGACACCCTCACGTCAGGCCCATAGGGTATGCAGCACCGTTTGGAATCCCCCACCTGCAAACACGTCAAGAAAATTGAGAAAGGCAAAGGTTTGCAAAAAGATAGTCCAGAGCTCGGGATGTCCCTTTAAGAAAGGTTGAGGGAAATCGGGGCCTGACACACTGGAGGCCGGAGGGTAGGGGGGACAGATAACGAAATATAAAACTGCGCGGGTAGCGAGGTGGACAAAGACGGGTGTTTTAAAAATGGGACAAGACACAAAGTCACAAATTTGGGAAATTGAAGACCGATGAATCAAAAAGGGGGGTTAGGGAAATATTTCTTTAGTCTAGAGTAGCGGCCAGGGAAAAGCCTAGAAAGTGAGTGGGGGAGGGAGGAACCTACATAGTTTTAAAGGCGAGGTTGAAGAGCTCAGGGGCAGGGAGAGAGAGGACCCAGAGCAATCGCGGGAAAAGGCGGGGCCAGGGGGTGTGACTCGACCCCGCAACCAAAATAGGGGGTACAAATAGGTAGTGGTACACACCACACACCACACACAAAACACACACACACACAAAAACCAAACATACACAAAAGGAAAGATAGGGCCCCAAAACAGTATAAAAAATAGGGGGGAAATAAATGATACAAACCTTCATGAAAGTGAAGGTTATGGGGAGAGCATCGTAGGTACGGCATTTGCCCGAGATACACATCAACCTACAATAACCGTTGCAGGGAAACGCGAGGGTGGGAAATTTAAAGGTGTGTTAGGAGCTTCAACAAGAAGCATTCAGGACCTTTCAATGTATTTTTCCAAAAAGAATTGGGGTATTGGGGGCTAGTACAAAACCCCCAACTTTTTAAAACGTAAAAATGGGGAAAAGTGCAAAGGTTTTTCAAAAAAAGTAGTCCCAGAAAGGGGGGGTATGAATACGAGGACAGGTTTTTAAGAGTAAAACTTGAGAACACTAGAGAACAAATGACGAAAAAATATTATTTAGACGGTAGAAGAGGAAACTGAGTGTGGACAGGGAGGGACCTTCAGTTTGGAGGCAGATGGTCAGGTACACAAGGTCACAGCTGGAAGTTCACAAGACTTATAAGTCAACAGGGATATCAGAAATACTTCTTTAACCTTAGAGTGGTCAGGAAGTAGAACGACGTAGACAGGAAAGTGGTAAAAAGAAATCGAATTACGACCTTAACGTATGTTAAGAGTACAACGTAGCCAGGAGCGCGTTGAAACCATTAGCGGTTTGCATAGAGGTGGAGCCAGGAGAAGAGGATTAATCCCCTGCAACCATATTTAGGTGCCGGCAATAAGTGAGTACGCACACACCACAACACACTCACACACAAACACACACACACACACACCACACACACACACACACACAACACAAACACACACACATGGCTCCTGCCGGACCCCCCAAACTCACAACCCCAACAGAATTACAGAGTTGGAAGAGAAATTGAAGGTATGATAACCAACGATGATGGTATAAATGAATAAGGGGGACCAAGACTAAAACCTCATAAGGAAAAGGATCTTGGTGTGTTGTTTATATAATACCGATCACATCTCCTAAGGCGCCACAGCAAGCAAATACATGCTGGACAGCATATGGGGCGACTAGAGACTTAAGAACAGCTTTCCTAGATCTCAGATAGGAGTCGTTCCGACCCCCTCTATGCGCTATATCAGGCCTATATTGGAACTATGCGAGCTCCGTTTGAATCTCTTACCTGACAAAACACGTCAGGAAACTAGAGAAAATGGAATGGTTGCAAACCGAAACTGTCGCCGAGGTTAACGGGTATGTCTTACGAGGAGTTGGTCTAAGAGAAAATCGACCTGCGGACACTGGAGGACAGGAGGGACAGGGGTGGAACGTGATAACGAAGTTTAAAATTCTGAGTGAATCGAAAAGGTGGACAGACAGGATGTACCAGAGAAAGGATACAGGGAACCAGAGGTCACAATTGGTAGTTGAAGGCTCAGTGAGTCACAGGAATGTTAGGAAGTATTTCTTCAGCCATAAAGTTGTCAGGAAGTGGAATAGTCTAGAGGTGAGATAGTGGTGAGAGGAACCATGCATAGCTTTAAGAGTAGATAAACACACACACACACACACACACACACTCACACCACACCACACACACACACACACACACACACACACACACACACACACACATTACACCACACACACACACACACACACACACACACACACCACACACACACACACCACTCACATACTGCCAAGATTGGCTAATAGAAAAAATGGAAAGAGTCTATGGTCATGATATTTAAGTCAGAAAATTTATGAATGTATAAATAAGGATAAATTTGTCAGAATCTGCAACACAAACAAAAAGGACGCCACTGTTATACATAGAGAATAAATAGATCCTTAAAGGATACGCGAAAAAAAAAAATCGTTAATGTAGTGATTTATGGATTTCTGTAGTATTTTTTATATCAATTGTTTAATAAAAGTATAACTAGGAAGTAGGTTTGGTAAACAGGAAGCGCCCAGTGAAGGACTACCGTCCTGCCGAGAGTAATATGGAAATCTATAATTGTTTTGAATGATGGTAGGATTGCTGGTTGTGTTTTGTGTCTATAAAACATGAATGATTTCAGGTATGTCTTCATACTTTTACTTTCACTTAGGTTATAAAACTCATGCATTATACATGGACATGTGTAGTAAAGAAAGCGAATGCCAGACTGAAGTTCATGTTAGGACAAGCACGAGTGTCTACTCTACTGAGGCTCGCAGGACCCTATGTCTAGCCCTTATATATGGATTACGCTTGCTCTTCATGGTACTCTGCTTTGACAAAAAAACTGAAAGATAGACTGCCAAATCACCCAGAACAAAATCGTAAAGATCATTCCTGGGGGCTGGGACCAAGAGAACATTGTAGGCCAGGATGAATTACAGCAGTTGGATATGTTACTGAATGTAGACGACAGAGTAAAACATCTGAAGTAAATCTGTTTATAAATTTGTCACAAACAGTCGTCCAGAATATTTGCTGTCATTTTTGTCAAGGTTGGGAACCAAAGCAAATCATAGTTACTTGGGGGGAGAAGAGCACAACTTTGTAGTACGCACTGTCATTGGCCAGGAGTCTCAAACACCTTTATTGTACAGCAAATAAAGGAATGGATCAGACTACCGCACTGTTCAAAGCCAGTCTAGCATGAACCAGTTCAAGAAGAGTTCAAAAACGTATTGAATGGAATTGTAGCTTACAGAAAGAGGGGAATGATTTTCTAATTTTTTAGCTAAACATACGTGTTTAATTTTACTTTTCCTAGTAATGGATCCTCGTTATTGGAGATAGTCTTCTTGACCCTCGTGTAGTAGATAGTCTTTTTTAGTATGGTTCATAAGATGTTATTCTTTTTTTCCAATGTAGAATTATAAGCAAATATTATAACCTTTATATTATAATAATAAGGTAAAAGGACCCCAATGGAAATAGTCACTCTTGTCTGACTTTTTTGGGTTATCCTAGGTTCCTACACATATGCTGCTATTGTATGTAATTCTATGTAACTGTATTTGCGTTATACCTGAGTAAACTACTTACTTACTTACTTACTTACCCACACACCCACACACACACACCACACAAACCACACAAACACACACTCACACACACCGCACACAGTTAAACACAAGATATTAGTGCAAAAGCTGGAGGACCAGACTCGGGTAACAGGAAAGGCACCACAATGGATCAGGGATTACTGTCAGGAAAGACAACAGCGAAGTACATGGTACGTGGCGAGTGTCGGAATGGGCGCCTGCACGAGTTGGGGTTCCACGGGGGTCAGTCCTAGTACCGGTGCTGCTCCAGTATTTGTGATGGCCTACAAACTGTCCTGGATCCTTTGGGAGTTCAACACCACCAAGTGCAAAGTCTGAGATTGGGGAAGGCAAAGGTGACCGCACACGGAGTTAGTCTAGGTGGGCCAGAGACTTCAATCCTCACTCAAGGAAAAGGGTCTTTGGGTGTGTATAAAACTCAGCACATCTCCTGAGGCGCAAGTCAACCAAATAACTGGGGAAGTATACGGGCCTAGCAAACCTAAGAACAGTATTCCGACATTCTAAATAAGTAGTCGTTCAGGGCCCTGTACACTGTGTACGTAGGCCCATACTAGAGTAGCAGCATAGTTTGGAGCACACACCTTGCCAAGCATGTATGGAACTAAAGAAAGTGCAGAGATTTGGCACAAGACTAGTCCGGAGCTAAGGGGATATATGCGGGAGAAGTTAGAGAAATTAACCTGAGGACACTGGAAGACAGGAGAGATAGAGATGATATGATAACGACATATAAAATGCTGAGAGGAATTCGACCAAAGTGGACAGAGACCAGATGTTCAGTAATGGAAACAGCAAAACAAGGAGTCATAGTTGGAAATTGAAGACTCAAGGATGAATCACAGGGATGTTAGGAAGTATTTTTCAGTCACAGAACATTGTTAGGAAGTGAATAATTTGGGAAAGTGATGTGGAAGTGGAGGCTAGGATCCATACTTAGCTTTAACAAGAGGTATGATAAAAAGCTCATGGAGCAGGAAGAGCTGTCCTAGGAGGGACCAGTGAAAAGGCGGGGCCAGGAGCTATAATTCGACCACTGTAATTAAAACTGGATGATACAGATAGGTGAGTACATACAAACGCTCACGCACACACAACGTGTGTGTGTGTGTGTGCGTTTATATATATTATATATTTATATATATTATTTATTATATATATATATATATATATATATATATTATATATATATATGTCGTGCCGGAATAATGTAAAACTGGTCCATTAGCAAGAACTCTTTTAAAATTAAAGTCGCATTTCTAAATATTCTCTTTACGTTTAAGGATATATTTTTTTCATTAATGGTATGTAAAGTTTATAATTTTGCTCCAAAAGAATCTTAGAAAACTATACCTTAACCTTATTATAACAAGAACAATTTATTTTTTAGCCTAACCCAACAAATATATTTTAGATTTGTTTACAGTAATTTAATACTAAACAACAAGTGAATATATTTTTTTCGGTAGGTTCAGAATGATTTGGCGAAATTATTGCATACACAAATTTTCGCTTGTCTATTGGCAAGATGAAACGTTGATATTTAAGCCAGGAGCGCAAGTTCTGAGCACGCTCTCGCACCGGCACGACATATATATCAATATACTTTTGGGGTTTTCTTCTATTTTTAAAGTAGTTTTTGTTCTTCCTTTATTTCCTGTTATCTCCACGGGAAATGAAAAGAATTCTTCCTCAGTAAGTTGTCGTTGACGGATAAGCGACTTAATATGTTGATAGCAAGGGCTTAGTATCTCCCTTCTCCTGTATACATTAATTAAATTTAAAAGAATAAACTTTCATTTTCCGTTTTAGGTGACCCTACATCGGTGGGATACGGCCGATATGTTGAAAAAAATAGTGTTAATTAACGACTTGTTTAATCTGTTAAAGCGGATGTATGGAAATATGGTATATGAGGGGACCATTCCCTTCGGCCTACTAGGAGTAAGTTTGAGGTGATCAGTCCACGAAACTGAAGTTGTATTCGGTTCCATAACTTTCAGATAATTAACAACCTCCTTGAGGATGGCCAATCATTCGAGATAAAAATATTAAATTACTGAACATGTGTCTTACTCAAGCGCTGCAGTGAACCTAAAGTTTGTGCAAGAAAGGTATAAAATACCGACAATATGAAAGTTAAGACATATGTGCAACTTCTGGATATCTTCATTGTAGACGTTTCGCCATCCAGTGGCTTTATCAATACAGATTCTAGGACATAATTAGAAGACAGTAGAACTATATACAAAAGAGGAGGTAATCAGTCCTTCAGCTTGGGAGTTAGTGTTCACAGCAATCGTGGCGATGTAACTACTACAACTAACCCATCCTTTGGGAAGGACCTACTTCCACTGGGGAATCCCGCCTACACGTCTGCTACACGTCCCTATCCACTGACGCCTAAATAACCGCCAGCCTCCTTGCCTTTGCTCCAGATTCTCCACCACCACGATGCTGTGAACACTAACTCCAAGGCTGAGGGACTGATTACCTCATCTTTTGTATATAGTTCTTTTGTCTTCTAATTATGTCTTTTAATCTATATCGATAAAGCCACTGGATGGCGAAACGTCTACAATAAAGATATCCAGAAGTAGCACATGTGTCTTAACTTTCAAACCTGAGTTTGGTTAAATTAGTTCTGTAACTTAGAAATTTTAAAATAGATCCAATAAACATGTTACTAAAAATACGACACCGTAAATCTCGACACTGTAAATCTCTCTCTCTCTCTCTCTCTCTCTGTCTCTCTCTCTCTCTCTCTCTCTCTCTCTCTCTCTCTCTTTCTCTCTCTTCTCTCTCTTCTCTCTCTTTCTCCTATCTCTCTCTCTCTCTCTCTCTCTCTCTCTCTCTCGGGTTTCTAGTATAAAAACATGTGGGAGGGGATATGATTATTGTGTAGAAGTGATGCGGAATAAAAAGGGGGCCACCATACGATCATATACTCGACACGCACATACATTACACACTCGGACAACATACACACACAGACACACAGCGTCGAATGATGAGGCACATCAAGGCTATCAAGAGCCATGGAAAAAATCAAGGGAGAAACTGACCACATTCAGGACAGGATCCAGAGTCACAGAGGGTGAGCAATGGGAGGAAGAAAAGGGCCCAAAATCAGTGTTTATCATGGGCTTCTGGGAGAAGGAAAGAACCACACTGAAAGGAAGCAGGAAAGAAGGAAGGAGATTGCGAAAAATCATCACGGAAATAGGTGAAGAGATGGACGAGATTGTAAATTTTCAGAGAATAGGGGGTACTCGAAGGGAGTAACCGACCATCAAGCTGATTCTCAGACGGAAAACAGGCGAACAGGATCTCCAAGAGAAACACGATTGAAAAATACTCGGAAGAGTACAAGAGGGTGTTCCTAGACAGAGACAGAAACAAAATCAGAAGCGACAGCAGTTGAGGGTGAGGACAAAAAACGAAAGGAGCTAGGGTGGAAAAGAAGACAAGGAGGGAATCAGCAGAGGGTCAGTCAGAGCAGGAGAGAACAGAAGGGCAAGCTCACACACAACTACTCTCAGAAACCATACAACCTTCACACCTCCCAACACAAACTACAATCCATACCACAGCTCCACCCAACATCGAGCTATAGAATCCCCACAGTATGCCACCAGGGTCTCCCACCCCCACAGGCCCCCAATAACCAGTGTTGGAAAAAGGAAACTGGAAGTATGATACACATACGCTGATGGAATAACAAATAGTGGGAGGGTGGCACGAAAGGGTCAAAGAAGCATAACCGGCATCATAGCTCTTACAGAAACCAAGGGCTTACAGGTAGATAACAGATGCCATCTTTCCAACGGGATACCAAATCTGAGGAAAGACAGAGGGAACAAGGGGGGTGGAGGAGTGGCGTTGCCTGATCAAAAATCGCTGAATTTTGATGAGCTGGAGAGGAGGAATTAGCGGGAAGACAGAAAGTGATTACATATTGGACACACTTCATCTGGAGGTCCCAAGGTGGTAATAGCTAGTGTTGTATAACCCACACAGAACAGCAGGAGGCCAAGCAAGTGTACGACGAGAGCAATAGAGCGATGGTTGACACACTGGCTAGAGTGGCAGAAGTGCTCATGCATGCACGGCAAAAGCTCTGATCCATGGGTGACTTTAACCACAGGAGATAGATTGGGAGATCTTGGACCCACATGGGGGCCAAGATACATGGAGGGGCCTAAGATCGATGGAGGTTGGTACTGGAGCTCACTCTCATGTACCAACACGGTAAGGGACACTACAACGAGAGTGAGGAGAGGGATGAACAGCAAGGCTGGACTTAGTATATCACCTCTCAGTAGTGCAGATATCGAGGACATCCGCATAATGAAGGACCCCTTGGGCAGTGACACATGTGGTTTAAAGCTTCGAATGCACAGTAGAGTACAGTGGAGGGAGAAGAAGGAAGGCCAGGACGAATGAAGCCAAAACTACAAGAAAGGGGAACTACACAGAATGAGGAATCTACCTGAACGGGGTTCAGTTGGAACAGAGAACTGGCAGGGATGCCAGTAATGTGATGATGGAAATATGTAGCAACAAAAATGCAAGTAGGCTGAGGAGAGGTTTGTACCCAAGGGTAACAGGAAGTAATGAAAAAGCCGGATGACCCATGGTTTACCCAAAGGTGCGGGGAGGCAAAAACCAAGTGTGCTAGGGAAATGGAAGAAATATAGAAGGCAAAGGGCCCCAGGAGAATAAGGAGAACAGTGTAAGACCCAAAGAACGAATATGCACAGATAAGAAGGGAGGCCCAAAGACAATATGAAAATGACATAGCAGCGAAACCCAAAAATCTGACCCGAAACTGTTGTACAGCCACATCAGGAGGAAAACAACAGTCAAGGACCAGGTAATCAGGCTAAGGAAGGAAGGAGGAGAGACAACAGGAAATGACCATGAAGTATGTGAAGAACTCAACAAGAGATTCAAAGAAGTGTTCACAGAGGAGACAGAAGGGACTCCAGAAAGACGGAGAGGTGGGGCACACCACCAAGTGCGGACACAGTGCACACAACCGAGGAAGAAGTGAAGAGGCTTCTGAGTGAGCTAGTTTACCTAAAGAAATGGGGCCAGATAACATCTCCCCAGGGTATTGAGAGAGGGAGCAGAGGCGCTATGTGTACCCCTAAAAACAATTTTCAATACATCTATCGAAACAGGAGATTGCCTGAGGCATGGAAGACAGCAAATGTAGTCCAATCTTTAAAAAAGGAGACAGACATGAAGCACTAAACTACAGACCCGTGTCACTGACATGTATAGTAATCAAAATCATGGAGAAGATTATCAGGAGAAGAGTGGTGGAACACCTAGAAGGAATGATCTCATCAACAGCAGCCCCGCATGGTTTCAGGGACGGGAAATCCTGTGTCACAAACCTATGGAGTTCTATGACATGGTGACAGCAGTTAAGACAAGAGAGAGAGGGGGGGGTGGATTGCATTTTCTTGGACTGCAAGAAGGCGTTTGACACAGTTCCACACAAGAGATTGGTGCAAAAACTGGAGGACCCAAGCAGGGATAACAGGGAAGGCATACAATGGATCAGGGAAAACTTGTCAGGAAGACAGCACGAGTCATGGTAAAGTGGCGAGGTGTCAGAGTGGGCACCTTTTGACCAGCGGGGTCCCGCAGGGGTCAGTCCTAGGACCAGTGCTGTTTCTGATATTTGTGAACGACATGACGGAAGGAATAGACTCTGAGGTGTCCCCCGTTTGCAGATGACGTGAAGTTGATGAGAAGAATACACTCGATCGAAGACCAGGCAGAACTACAAAGGGATCTGGACAGGCTGCAGACCTGGTCCAGCAATTGGCTCCTGGAGTTCAATCCCACCAAGTGCAAAGTCATGAAGATTGGGGAAGGGGAAAGAAGGCCGCAGACGGAGTACAGTCTAGGGGGGTCAGAGACTACAAACCTCACTCAAGGAAAAGATCTTGGGGTGAGTATAACACCAGGCACATCTCCTGAAGCGCACATCAACCAAATAAATGCTGCAGCATATGGGGCGCCTAGCAAACCTCAGAACGCATTCCGACATCTTAATAAGGAATCGTTCAGGACCCTGTACACCGTATACGTTAGGCCCATATTGGAGTTTTGGGGCCCAGTTTGGAACCCACACCTAGCCAAGCACGTAAAGAAACTAGAGAAAGTGCAAAGGTTTGCAACAAGACTAGTCCAGAGCTAAGAGGTATGTCCTACGAGGAGAGGTTAAGGGAAATCAACCTGACGACACTGGAGGACAGTAGAGATAGGGGGACATATAACGACATACAAAAAAACTGAGGGAATTGACAAGGTGGACAAAGACAGGATGTTCCAGAGATTGGACACAGTAACAAGGGGACACAGTTGGAAGCTGAAGACACAGATGAATCACAGGGATGTTAGGAAGTATTTCTTCAGCCACAGAGTAGTCAGTAAGTTTAATAGTTTGGGAAGCGATGTAGTGGAGGCAGGATCCATACATAGCTTTAAGCAGAGGTATGATAAAGCTCACGGCTCGGGGAGAGTGACCTAGTAGCGATCAGTGAAGAGGCGGGGCCAGGAGCTCGGACTCGACCCCCGCAACCTCAACTAGGTGAGTACAGACACAGATAGTTCAGAGGCAGTACATGTTCAGAGACACTGAGGGGTGAGAGGCAGCATAAGATCACACGCTAAGGGGTGAGAAACAGCATAATACATAAACAGAAGATTGAGACGCACCATATGATCACACACTGAAAGAAGAGATACAGTATAAGATCACACACTGAGGGAATGAGAGGAAGTATATGATCACTCACTGATCTTAAAAGAACACTAAAAACACAAACTGAAGGGTGAGAGGCAGCATATGATCAAACACCGAGGGAAGAGAAGTATGTAATGATTCACTGAGGAGTGAGAGGCACTATATCACCATTCACTGAGAGGAAAAAGTGAGGTAGTATAGGATGGGGAGGTTTAGTATATGATTAATTACTGAGGGGTGAGAGGCATATATGATCACTCATAGGTAGGAGAGACCTAGTGCAGATCACACAAAGAGAGGGGAGAGGCCCGATATGATCCTCACTGAGGGGTGAGACCAGTATAATCACACACTGGAGGTGAGAGGCGTATATGATCACACATGAGAGGTGGAAAGGGAGTATTGATCACACACAAGGGGAGGAGTTTTGCA
>NW_026464433.1:0-17500 GCF_026875155.1 Cherax quadricarinatus
GAGGGGTGGGTCACAATATACAACAATGTCAGGAGGTGAGGTGCACCATGTCAGGAGGTGAGGTGCACCACACTAGTACAACAATGTCAGGAGGTGAAGTGCACCATGTCAGGAGGTGAGGTGCACCATGTCAGGAGGTGAGGTGCACCATGTCAGGAGGTGAGGTGCACCATGTCAGGAGGTGAGGTGCACCATGTCAGGAGGTGAGGTGCACCACACTAGTACAACAATGTCAGGAGGTGTGGTGCACCATGTCAGGAGGTGAGGTGCACCATGTCAGGAGGTGAGGTGCACCATGTCAGGAGGTGAGGTGCACCACACTAGTACAACAATGTCAGGAGGTGAGGTGCACCATGTCAGGAGGTGAGGTGCACCATGTCAGGAGGTGAGGTGCACCATGTCAGGAGGTGAGGTGCACCACACTAGTACAACAATGTCAGGAGGTGAGGTTCACCAAAACTAAAAACAAAAAATGTCAGGAGGTGAGGTGCACCATGTCATGAGGTGAGGTGCACCATGTAAGGAGGTGAGGTGCACCACACTAGTACAACAATGTCAGGAGGTGAGGTGCACCACACTAAACAACAATGTCAGGAGGTGAGGTGCACCATGTCAGGAGGTGAGGTGCACCACACTAGTACAACAATGTCAGGAGGTGAGGTGCACCACACTAGTACAACAATGTCAGGAGGTGAGGTGCACCATGTCAGGAGGTGAGGTGCACCATGTCAGGAGGTGAGGTGCACCATGTCAGGAGGTGAGGTGCACCATGTCAGGAGGTGAGGTGCACCATGGTCAGGAGGTGAGGTGCACCTGTCAGGAGTGAGGTGCACCCTGTCGGAGGTGAGGTGCACCATGTCAGGAGGTGAGGTGCACCATGTCAGGAGGTGAGGTGCACCATGTCAGGAGGTGAGGTGCACCATGTCAGGAGGTGGGGTGCACCATGTCAGGAGGTGAGGTGCACCATGTCAGGAGGTGAGGTGCACCATGTCAGGAGGTGATGTGCACCATGTCGGAGATGAAGGTGCACCATGTCCCGAGGGAGGTGCACCATGTCAGGAGGTGAGGTGCACCATGTTAGGAGGTAAGGTGCACCATGTCAGGAGGTGAGGTGCACCATGTCAGGTGAGGTGCACCATGTCAGGAGGTGAGGTGCACCATGTCAGGAGGTGAGGTGCACCATGTCAGGAGGGTGAGGGCACCATGTCCCGGAGGTGAGGTGCAAACCCTGTCAGGGAGTGAGGTGCACCATGTCAGGAGGTGAGGTGCACCATGTCAGGAGGTGAGGTGCACCATGTCAGGTGAGGTGCACCATGTCAGGAGGTGAGGTGCACCATGTCAGGTGAGGTGCACCATGTCAGGAGGTGAGGTGCACCATGTCAGGTGAGGTGCACCATGTCAGGAGGTGAGGTGCACCATGTCAGGAGGTGAGGTGCACCATGTCAGGTGAGGTGCACCATGTCAGGAGGTGAGGTGCACCATGTCAGGTGAGGTGCACCATGTCAGGAGGTGAGGTGCACCATGTCAGGAGGTGAGGTGCACCATGTCAGGAGGTGAGGTGCACCATGTCAGGAGGTGAGGTGCACCATGTCAGGAGGTGAGGTGCACCACACTAGTACAGTTCCCTCTTAAATCCAAACATTCTCACTTGAAAAAGTTGTGCACCGTGTTTTGTGTACCAAGATACCACTGTGTTGCAGGTACCACGATTATCCTGGTACTGTAGGTACCACGATTATCATGGTACTGCAGGTACCACGATTATTATCCTAGTACTGCAGGTACCAATATTATTATCCTGGTACTGTAGGTACCAGGAATATTATCCTGGTGCTGCAGGTACCAATATTATTATCCTGGTACTGTAGGTACCACGATTATCCTGGTGCTGCAGGTACCAATATTATTATCCTGGTGCTGCAGGTACCAATATTATTATCCTGGTGCTGCAGGTACCAATATTATTATCCTGGTGCTGCAGGTACCAATTTATTATCCTGGTGCTGCAGGTACCAATATTATTATCCTGGTGCTGCAGGTACCAATATTATTATCCTGGTGCTATAGGTACCACGATTATCATGGTACTGCAGGTACCACGATTATTATCCTAGTACTGCAGGTACCAATATTATTATCCTGGTACTGTAGGTACCAGGAATATTATCCTGGTGCTGCAGGTACCAATATTATTATCCTGGTACTGTAGGTACCAGGATTATTACCTTGGTGCTGCAGGTACCAATATTATTATCCTGGTGCTATAGGTACCACGATTATCCTGGTGCCGCAGGTACCAATATTATTATCCTGGTGCTGCAGGTACCAATATTATTATCCTGGTGCTATAGGTACCACGATTATCATGGTACTGCAGGTACCAGGATTATTATCTTGGTGCTGCAGGTACCAATATTATTATCCTGGTGCTATAGGTACCACGATTATCCTGGTGCTGCAGGTACCAGGATTATTATCCTGGTACTGTAGGTACCAGGATTATTATCTTGGTGCGCAGGTCCCAAATATTATTACTTGGGTGCTGCAGGTACCAATTATTATCCTGGTGCTGCAGGTACCAGGATTATTATCTTGGTGCTGCAGGTACCAATATTATCATCCTGGTGCTGCAGGTACCAATATTATCATCCTGGTGCTGCAGGTACCAGGATTATTACCTTGGTGCTGCACGTACCAATATTATTATCCTGGTGCTGCAGGTACCAATATTAGTATCCTGGTGCTGCAGGTACCAGGATTATTATCCTGGTACTGTAGGTACCAGGATTATCCTGGTACTGCAACTCAACTCAGAACCTGAGAATGAACAACTAAAACTTATTATTATTATTATTGTTATGACCATGATTATTATTATATAATCATAGAAAGCGCTAAACTCGCAAGTGTGTTGAGTGGGAGGTGGATGGGTTTGTTCCGAGGAGAGGATAGTGACATTGCTTGTTGACGAGGAAATATTTCATTTAGTAACGCACTTTTTCATCAAGCTTCGTGTACTTTAGTTAATTGAGTCTTCTGCTAACTCTGAGGTATTTTTTATGTCATTGTCAAATGCACTCTGGACTGATTAATTCTCTGCCTGAGTTTCACCTTTGCTACAGTAAAAATTGTGGGTTGTTTATGTTCACTCTGTTGTTTAAGGTGTACTGTGTTTTGTGTGTGTGTGTGTGTTGTGTGTGTGTGTGTGTTGTTTTGTGTTTGTGTGTTTTGTGTGTTTTGTGTGTGTGTGTTGTGTGTGTTTGTGTGGGGTTTGGTGTGTGTGTGGTGTGTGTGTGTGGTGTGTTTTTGTTGTTGTGTGTGTGTGTGTTTTGGGGTTTTGTTTGTGGTGTGTGGTGTTTTGTGGTGTGTGTTGTGGGTGTGTGTTTTTGTGGGGTGTTGTTTTTGTGTTGTGGTGTTTGTGTGTGTGTGTGTGTGTGTGTGTGTGGTGGGGTGTGTGTGTGTGTGTTTGTGTGTGTGTGTGTTGTGTGTGGTTTTTTGTGTGTTGTGTGTGTTTTGTGTGTGTTTTGTGTGGTGTGTGTGTGTTGTGTGTGTGTGTTTTGTGTGTGGTTGGGGGTGTGTGTGTGTGTGTTGTTGTGTGTGTGTGTTGTGTTGTGTGTGTTGTGTTGTGGGTGGGTGTTGTTTTGTTGTGTGTGTGGGTGTGTGTGTGTGTTGTGTGTGTGGGGTTTTGTGTGTGTGGTGTGTGTGTTGTGTGTGTGTTGTGTTGTGTTTTGGGTTTTGTGTGTGTGTGTGTGTGTTGTGGTGTGTTTTGTGTGTGTGTGTGTGTGTGTGGGGTGTGTGGTGTGTTTGTGTGTGTGTGTGTGTGGTTGTGTGTGTGTTTTGGTGTGTGTTTTTGGGGTGTGTGTTGGGGGTGTGTGTGTGTGTGTTGTGGGGTGTGGGGTGTTGTTTTGTGTGTGTGGGTGTGTGTTTTTTTGGTGGGGTGGGGGGTGTGTGTGTGTGTGTGGGGTTTGTGTGTGGGGTGTGTGTGGTGTGTTGTGGGGTGTTGTGGGGTGGTGGTGTGTGTGTGTTGTGTGTGGTGTGTGTGTGTGTGTGGTGTGTGTTGTGTGGTTGTGTGTGTGTTGTGTGTGTGTGTGTGTGTGTGGTGTGTTTTGTTGTGTGTGTGTGTGTTGTGTGTTTTGTTTGTGTGTTGTGTGTGTGTGTTTGGGGTTGTTGGTGGTGTGTGTGTTGTTTTTGTGTGTGTTTTGTGTTTTTGTGGTGTGTGTGTGTGTTGTGTGTGTTGTGTGTGTGTTGTGTGTTGTGTGTGTTTTGTGTTGTGTGTGTGTTTGTTGTGTGTGTTTTGTGTTTTGTTGTGTGTGTGATGTGTGGTTTGTGGTGTGTTTGTGTGGTGTTGTTGTTTGTTGTGTGTTTTGGGTGTGTTTTAGTGTGGGGTGTGTTTTGTGTTTTGTGTGGTTGTGTGTTGTGTGGTGTGTGTTGTGTGTTTTTGTGTTGGGGGTGTGGGTGTGGGTGTGTGGTGTTGTGTGTGTGGTTGTGTGTGTGTTGTGTGTGTGGGTGTGTGTGTGTGTGGTGTGTGGGTTTTGGTGGGTGTGTGGGGTGTGTTGGTGTGTGTGTGTGGGGGGTGTGTGGTTGTTTGTGGGTGTGTGTGTTTTGGGGGTGTGTGTGTTGGGGTTTTTTGTGTGTGTGGGTGTGGGTGTTGTGTTTTGGTTTTGGGGTGTGTTGTGTTTTTGGGGGTTTGGGGTGTGTGTTTTTTTGTGTTGTTTGTGTTTTTTTTTTTTGTTTTGGGTGGTTTTTTGTGGGTTTTTGTGGTGGTGTGGGTGGTTTGTTGTTTGGTGTGGTGTGTGGTGGGGTGTGTGTGGGGGGTGTGTGGTTTTGGGTGGGGGTGTGTTGGTTGTTGGGTGTGTGTGGGTGTGTGTGTGTGGTGTTGGGGGTGTGGTCGGTGTGAGGGGGGTGTATGATGTGGGGTGGTTAGGGGGTGTGGTGGGTGTGGGGTGGGGTAGGGGGTGTGGCCCGGTGTGAGGGGGGTGTATGAAAGGGTGGGTGTATGGGGGCGGTTGTGAGGGGGTTGGGTGTGTGGTGGTGTAGTGGGGGGGCCATTCAACCCCCTCTTTTTGTTTTAACTCTACAACTTGACAATTAATCCCCATTTTCCACATCTCCTCCGATCCCTTTGTCTGACATCTGTTTTGATGACCCATTTCAATTACCATTAGCATTATCTAGTGAAAATTTTCTCTTTTTTTGTTTCTTCACTTATATTAATCCCAAATACTCATCTTGAAATCTAGCAAAGTCATTTTACGCTCTTTCGATAATTTAAATGATTTATGCTTGTCCCATACTGGACGTGTTTTTCATTTTTTTTTTTTTATCTAGTGATGTAAATTTGATTGTGTGAAACCTCCCTTTTCAGTCTTACCTTCATGAAGCTCTACGAAGTGGAAGATCTGGAGTTTGGGGGTTATCAGTCCCTTTAAACCCCTTGAAAAATCTTAAATTACCCAAACATTTCTTGTCTGGGGCTGTGTGTGTGTGTATGTGTGTGTGTGTGTGTGGGGTGTGTGTGGTGTGTTTTGTGTGTGTGTGGTGTGTGTGGGTGTGGTGGGGTGTGTGTGTGTGTGTGTGTATGTTGTGGTTGTGTGTTGTACAGATATGTTTTTATGCAGGGTAGGTTTGAAGGTGGGGCGTGTGCATGTGTGAGTATGCAGGTGTAGTGTGTAGGTGTGAGTATGCAGGTGTGAGTGTGTAGGTTGGTATGCAGGTGTGGTGTGCAGTTGGTGTAGCCAATGTCAGGTGAAAAACCATCCCCTGGGTTTTTTTAAACCAAAATAAGGGTTAAAAAGAATTCTCTACCTTCCTCTCATTTTGTTCTGCCCACTATGTTCGCTAAACTTGTTCTGCCTCATTTTGTTCTGGCCTCACTATGTTCTGCCTCACTGTGTTCTGCCTCACTATGTTCTGCCTCACTGTGTTCTGCCTCACTATGTTCTTGCCTCACTTTGTTCTGCTCCTTTGTTCTGCCTCACTGTGTTCTGCCTCACTTGTTCTGCCTCACTGTGTTCTGCCTCACTTTGTTCTGCCTCACTGTGTTCTGCCTCACTTTGTTCTGCCTCACTTGTTCTGCCTCATGTGTTCTCCCTCACTAGTTCTCCTCACTTTGTTCTGCCTCACTTGTTCTGCCTCACTGTTTTCCCTGCCTCACTATGTTCTGCCTCACTTTGTTCGGGCCTCACTTTGTTCTGCCTCACTTTGTTCTGCCTCACATTTCTGCCTCACTGTTTTTCTGCCTCACTTTGTTCTGCCTCACTGTGTTCTGCCTCACTTTGTTCTGCCTCACTATGTTCTGCCTCACTGTGTTCTGCCTCACTTTGTTCTGCCTCACTGTGTTCTGCCTCACTTTGTTCTGCCTCACTGTGTTCTGCCTCACTGTGTTCTGCCTCACTGTGTTCTGCCTCACTTTGTTCTGCCTCACTGTGTTCTGCCTCACTGTGTTCTGCCTCACTTTGTTCTGCCTCACTTTGTTCTGCCTCACGGGTTTCTGCCCTCACGGGTGTTCTGCCTCACTTTGTTCTGCCTCACTGTGTTCTGCCTCACTTTGTTTTTCCTCACTGTGTTTTGCCTCATTTGGGGTTCTGCCTCACTGTGTTTGCCTCACTGTGTTCTGCCTCACTGTGTTCTCCCTCACTGTGTTTTGCCTCACTGTGTTCTCCCTCGCTGTGTTCTGCCTCACTTTGTTCTGCCTCACTGTGTTCCCTCACTTTGTCTTGCCTCACTGTGTTCTGCCTCACTGTGTTCTGCCTCACTTTGTTCTGCCTCACTGTGTTTCGCCTCATTTTGTTCTGCCTCACTGTTTTTCTGCCTCACTGTGTTCTGCCTCACTTTTTTTCTGCCTCACTGTGTCTGCCTCACTTTTTTCTGCCTCACTTGTTTCTGCCTCACGTGTTCTGCCTCACTTTGTTCTGCCTCACTGTGTTCTGCCTCACTGGTTCTGCCCTCACTTTGTTCTGCTCACTGTGTTCTGCCTCACTTTGTTCTGCCTCACTTTGTTCGCCCACTGTGTTCTGCCTCACTGTGTTCTGCCTCACTTTGTTCGGGCCTCACTGTGTTCTGCCTCACTTTGTTCTGCCTAAACTGTGTTCTGCCTCACTGTGTTCTGCCTCCACCTGTGTTCTGCCTCACTTTGTTTCTGCCCTCACTGTGTTCTGCCTCACTTGTGTTCTGCCTCACTTTGTTCTGCCTCACTGTTTCTGCCTCACTGTGTTCTGCCCCCCATTTGTGTTCTGCCTCACTTTGGGTTCTGCCTCATTTGTGTTCTGCCTCCCACTTTTTTTTCTTTCTTTGCTCCTCACTTTGTTCTGCCTCACGTGTTCGCCTCACTGTGTTCTGCCTAAACTTTGTTCTCCCTCACTGTGTTCTGCCTCACTTTGTTCTGCCTCACTTGTTCTGCCTCACTGTTTTCTGCCCCCACTGTGTTCTGCCCCCAATTGTTATGCCTCACTGTGTTCTGCCTCACTTTGTTCAGCCTCACTTTGTTCTGCCTCACTGTGTTCTCCCTCACTCAAAAGCTGCCTCCACACACCCCCAATTTATTATACCTATCATTATTGGGACCTTTATTATTTAGTAGTAGTAAATGGGCAGCATTAAAAATTTATAATAATAATAATAGCAATAATTGTAATAATAATAATAATAATAATAATAGCAATAATTGTAATAATGATGATAACATTAAGATAATTCTAGTGTACTAGATATAGTGTGTAGGTAGGAAAAGGTTTGGCTAGACATCGTATAAATAGGAGTTACTTCTCACTAAACATGGTAACGTACAAAAAACTGCGTAAAAACGTTAATTATCTTCTAAATTTCAAGTGGCCATATTAGGCTGAGATTCTTGTGTGTGGAGACTGCCTTGGTCTCATTCCCAACGCTCTGGGCATGATACACATGTGTGTACACAAGCAACGCACATGGCAGTGTGCACACGCGTAACTATGAGCACACTAGGTGGTAAGGACGTGAGAAGCACACATGCACAGCTTTAAGAAGACGTACGATAAGGCTTTCAGAGCCAAGAGTGGAGCTAGTAGCGACCAGCGAAGAGCGGGGCCAGGAGCTGACTCGACCCCCTGCGACTTTATATAGGTGAATACACACACATAAAACACACACAAAACACACACACACACACACACAAAACACACACACACACACACACACACACACACACACACACACACACACACACACACACACACACACACACACACACACACACTAATACTTATAAGTAAGTAGACTGAGAGCTAAGAGAGCAAGTAGAAGATCCAGGAATGATTACTTATAAGCCAGAAGAGAGAGATTGAGAAGTATACTTTGGAAGATCAGTAGTGAACCGTAGTTGTTATAGTAACAACAACAGTTATGGTTGTATTATAGTAACAACAACAGTTATGGTTGTATTATAGTAACAACAACAGTTATGGTTGTATTATAGTAACAACATAAGCAAGACAGCAGTAAATAACTAGGGAATGACAGTGAAGAAGGAAGGAATGGAGACAACTTCAAAATACCAAGTAATAAGAAGGAAGGAAGGAAGACAACGGTAAAGGATCAGCAAGACTGAAGAAGAAAGGGAAGGCACAAGAAATAACCAGGAAGTCTGCAAGTAATTGAACAAAAGATTTAATGAGGTCTTCTCACAGAAACATTAACGGAGAACACTAACAGTACATCACTGAGTACTGAACACAACAGTACACCACGAATACTGAGTACAACAACAGTATACCAGCAAGTACTGAACATAACATTAGTACGCCACTAATACTGAACACAACAACAGTAGACCACGAGTACTAAACACAAAAACAGAACAACAGGTGATAAAGCTACTGAGTTATATACCTGGAAGACAGTGGGAGAAGTTGTCTGTGTGGATGGTGAGAGAGGCAGTTAGATACCTGGAAGACAGTGGGAGAAGTTGTCTGTGTGGATGGTGAGAGAGGCAGTTAGATACCTGGAAGACAGTGGGAGAAGTTGTCTTTGTGGATGGTGAGAGAGGCAATTAGATACCTGGAAGACAGTGGTAGAAGTTGTCTGTGTGGATGGTGAGAGAGGCAGTTAGCTACCTGGAAGACAGTGGGAGAAGTTGTCTGTGTGGATGGTAGTAGAGGCGTTAGATACCTGGGAAGACAGTGGGAGAAGTTGTCTGTGTGGATGGTGAGAGGCAGTTAGCTACCTGGAAGAATTGGGAGAAGTTGTCTGTGTGGATTGGTGAAGAGGGAGTAGATACCTGAAAGACAGTGGTAGAAGTTGTCTGTGTGGATGGTGAGAAAAGGGGGGTTAGCTACCTGGAAGACAGTGGGGAAGTTGTCTATGTGGATTGGGGAGAGAGGCAGTAAGATACCTGGAAGACAGTGGGATAAGTTTGTCTGTGTGGATGGTGAGAAGAGGCAGTTATGATAAACCCGGAAGACAGTGGGATAAAGTTGTCTGTGTGGATGGTGAGAGAGGCAGTTAGATACCTGGAAGACAGTAGGAGAAGTTGTCTGTGTGGATGGTGAGAGAGGCAGTTAGATACCTGGAAGACAGTGGGATAAGTTGTCTATTTTGGATGGGGAGAGAGGCAAACTAGATACCTGGAAGACAGTGGGATAAGTTGTCTATGTGGATGGTGAGAGAGGCAGTTAGATACCTGGAAGACAGTAGGAGAAGTTGTCTGTGTGGATGGTGAGAGGCAGTTAGATACCTGGAAGACAGTAGGAGAAGTTGTCTGTGTGGATGGTGAAAGAGGCAGTTAGATACCTGGAAGACAGTGGGATAAATTGTCTATGTGGATGGTGAGAGAGGCAGTTAGATACCTGGAAGACAGTAGAAGTTGTCTGTGTGGATGGTGAGAGAGGCAGTTAGATACCTGGAAGACAGTGGAATAAGTTGTCTATGTGGATGGTGACAGAGGCAGTTAGATACCTGGAAGATAGTAGGAGAAGTTGTCTGTGTGGATGGTGAGAGAGGCAGTTAGATGCCTGGAAGACAGTGGGAGAAGTTGTCTGTGTGGATGGTGAGAGAGGCAGTTAGATACCTGGAAGACAGTGGGATAAGTTGTCTGTGTGGATGGTGAGAGAGGCAGTTAGATACCTGGAAAACAGTGGGAGAAGTTGTCTGTGTGGATGGTGAGAGAGGCAGTTAGCTACCTGGAAGATAGTGGGAGAAGTTGTCTGTGTGGATGGGGAGAGAGGCAGTTGCTACCTGGAAGATAGTGGGAGAAGTTGTCTGTGTGGATGGTGAGAGAGGCAGTTAGCTACCTGGAAGATAGTGGGAGAAGTTGTCTGTGTGGATGGTGAGAGAGGCAGTTAGATACCTGGAAGACAGTGGGAGAAGTTGTCTGTGTGGATGGTGAGAGAGGCGGTTAGCTACCTGGAAGACAATGGGAGAAGTTGTCTGTGTGGATGGTGAGAGAGGCAGTTAGCTACCTGGAAGACAATGGGAGAAGTTGTCTGTTTGGATGGTGAGAGAGGCAATTAGATACCTGGAAGACAGTGGGAGAAGTTGTCTGTGTGGATGGCGAGAGAGGCAGTTAAGGATTACCTGGAAGACAGTGGGGGAATTGTCTGTGTGGATTGGGGAGAGAGGCAGTTAGATACCTGGAAAACAGTGGGAGAAGTTGTCTGTGTGGATGGTGAGAGAGGCAGTTAGATACTGGGAAGACAGTAGGAGAAGTTGTCTGTGTGGATGGTGGAGAGGCAGTTAGATGCCTGGAAGACATGGGAGAAGTTGTCTTGTGGGGTGGTGAGAGAGGCAGTTAGCTACCTGGAAGACAGTGGGAGAAGTTGTCTGTGTGGATGGTGAGAGAGACAGTTAGATACCTGGAAGATAGTGGGAGAAGTTGTCTGTGTGGTGGTTGTGAGAGAGGCAGTTAGCTACCTGGAAGATAGTGGGAGAAGTTGTCTGTGTGGATGGTGAGAGAGGCAGTTAGCTACCTGGAAGATAGTGGGAGAAGTTGTCTGTGTGGATGGTGAGAGAGGCAGTTAGATACCTGGAAGACAGTGGGAGAAGTTGTCTGTGTGGATGGTGAGAGAGGCAGTTAGCTACCTGGAAGACAGTGGGAGAAGTTGTCTGTGTGGATGGTGAGAGAGGCAGTTAGCTACCTGGAAGGGCAAGGGAAGTTTTAGTTTTTCTGTTTGGATGTGAGAGAGGCAATTAGAACCCGGGAAGACAGTGGGAGAAGTTGTTTTGTGTGGGATGGCGAGAGAGGCAGTTAGATACCTGGAAGACAGTGGGAGAAGTTGTCTGTGTGGATGGTGAGAGAGGCAGTTAGATACCTGGAAAACAGTGGGAGAAGTTGTCTGTGTGGATGGTGAGAGAGGCAGTTAGATACCCGGAGAAGTAGGAGAAGTTTTCTGGTGGATGGTGAGAGAGGCAGTTAGATGCCTGGAAGACAGTGGGAGAAGTTGTCTGTGTGGATGGTGAGAGAGGCAGTTAGCTACCTGGAAGACAGTGGGAGAAGTTGTCTGTGTGGATGGTGAGAGAGACAGTTAGATACCTGGAAGACAGTGGTAGAAGTTGTCTGTGTGGATGGTGAGAGAGGCAGTTAGATACCTGGAAGACAGTGGGAGAAGTTGTCTGTGTGGATGGTGAGAGAGGCAGTTAGCTACCTGGAAGACAGTGGTAAATTGTCTGTGTGGATGGTGAGAGAGACAGTAGATTCCTGGAAGACAGTGGTAGTGTTGTCTGTGTGGATGGTGGGGAGAGGCATTAGCTACCTGGAAAGACAGTGGTAGAAGTTGTCTGTGGGGGATGGGGAGAGAGGCAGTTAGCTACCTGGAAGACAGTGGGAGAAGTTGTCTGTGTGGATGGTGAGAGAGGCAGTTAGATACCTGGAAGACAGTGGGAGAAGTTGTCTATGTGGATGGTGAGAGAGGCAGTTAGATACCTGGAAGACAGTGGGAGAAGTTGTCTGTGTGGATGGTGAGAGAGGCAGTTAGCTACCTGGGAAAACAGTGGGGAGAAGTTGTCTTTTGTGGAGGGTGAGAGAGGCAGTTAGATACCTGGAAGACAGTGGGATAAGTTGTCTGTGTGGATGGTGAGAGAGGCAGCAGAAGCACTGTGCACAACTTATTAAAATTTTGTACAATTCACTTGATACAGAGGAACTTCCAGAAATGAGGAAGATAGCAAACTCTGAGTGTTAAATAAAGTGGACTCACAGGCAGTGTTAAACTACAAGATACACTCGCTGATATATTTACTAAGATAATAGAGAGGTAATATACTGTAGTGTGTTGGTGCGTTTGTACAGTGTCGTAGTGTGTTTGTACAGTGTTGCAGTGTGTGTGTGTGTATAGTGTGTGTGCATTTCTGAAGTGTGTTGCAGAATGCGTACAGTGTTGCAGTGTGTGTGTGTAGTGTGTGTACAGTGTTGCAGTATGTGTACAGTTCTGCAGTGTGTGTTGCAGAATGTGTACAGTGTTGCAGAATGTGTACAGTGTTGCAGAATGTGTACAGTGTTGCAGAATGTGTACAGTGTTGCAGAATGTGTACAGTGTTGCAGTGAGAACAGCAAACAGTTCTTGTCCTCCTGACTGCTGCTACATTTTCCCTGCTCTAACATTTTTTTCCAAGAATTCCTCTGTACTCAGACATTCTCTTAACACATTTTACAACCACAAAACATTTCTAGTATACTATCTTCGTCTTGTTCTATTTTAAACCACAAAACATTTCCAAGATTTCTTTTAAATTTCTTTTACTGACTCATCCAACATATTTTGACCTACTGTCACTGCTTCTCATTATTGTATTCCCTTAAATTTTTGGTCTGCTTATCTAAAGAGATTAAAATATATATATAATATTATATTATATATATATATATATATATAATATATATATATATTTATATTATTATATTTGCAAGGAAATTTTTAAGAGCAGTCGAAATATACACAAATATGATCTCTGGCTGAAGGAGATCGAACCTACGAACCTTGGAGCAAGGTAAGCAGTGCTATACCATTCTACCACACTGGACAAAAACCTTGGCGTCCAGCTTGCGCTAGAAATTTGATCCAAGGCAGCCAGCTTTAGGGAAAAGGCTTACAGATTTTCATCTCATCCCCTGCATGCATCAGCCTTACTAGAGATATTAACAATGCAAGGAATTCATGCAGGGGATGAGATGAAAAGCTGTAAGCCTTCTCCCTGAAAGTGGCTGCCTTGGATCAAAGTCTAGCGCAAGCTGGATGCCAAGGTATTGTCCAGGTTGTGGTAGATTGGTAAAGCACTGCGTACCTTGTTCCAAGGTTTCGTAGGTTCGAATCTCCTTCAGCCAGAGATCAGTTTTTGTGTATATTTCGCCTTGCTCTTGCGAATTCTTGCAAAATATTATTATATATATATATAAAAATATTATATATATATATATAAATATATATTTTATATATATATATATAATGTTTGTGACGAATAAGTAAAACTTGCTATTTTGGCTTAAAAAGCAACGCTCTTCTTGCCGAATAAGACAAGCTAAAATTTGTGTATGCAGTAATTTCGCAAAATTTATTCTGAACTTAACGAAAAAAATATATATTTCATTGTGTTTGTTTATTATTAAATTATTGTAAACCTATCTAAAATATATTTAGTTGTATTAGGGTAAATTAAGTTGGGCTTGTTATAATAAGGTCAGGTAAGTTTTCTAAGGTTCTTTTGGTACAAAATTATTAATTTTTATATTAATATAAAATGTTTTAAGTTATATTACTAAAGGTCATTAATTGGTTAATGGGGTTTAAAGTCTATTACTACACGGGTCATTATAAGGTTGGTTATATGGGTTTTAATAGTTATCTACTTAACAGGTTATTATATGTTGTTAATGGTATTTAAAGTATATCTAATAACGAGGGTCATTAAGGTTGGTTATGTGGGTTAAAAAGTCTTTCTAACAACGAGGGTCATTAGGTTTGGGTTTAATGGGGTTTAAGTCTATCTACTACACCAGGGTCATATATAGGCATGGTTAATGGTATTTAAAGTCTATCTACTACACGAGGGTCATTTAGGTTGGTTAATGGGGTTTAATAGTTATTTACTACACCAAGGTCATTAAGGTTGGTTAATGGGGTCTTTTAAGTCTACTACTACACCAGGGTCATTAAGGTTGTTAATGGGATTTAAAGTCTATCTACTACACGAGGGTCATTAAGGTTGGTTAATGGGGTTTAAAGTCTATCTACTACACCAGGGTCATTTAGGTGGTTAATGGGGTTTAAAGTCTATCTACTACACCAGGGTCATTAAGGTTGGTTAATGGGTTTAAAGTCTATCTACTACACAGTGTCATTAAGGTTGGTTAATGGGGTTTAAAGTCTATCTACTACACGAGGGTCATTAAGGTTGGTTAATGGGGTTTAAAGTCTATCTACTACACAGGGTCATTAAGGCTGGTTAATGGGGTTTAAAGTCTATCTACTACACGAGGGTCATTAAGGTTGGTTAATGGGGTTTAAAGTCTATCTACTACACGAGGGTCATTAAGGTTGGTTAATGGGGTTTTAAAGTCTATCTACTACACCAGGGTCATTAAGGTTGGTTAATGGGTTTAAGTCTTTAATACACGAGATTCATTAAGTTGGTTAATGCAGTGTTTAAAGTCTATCTACTACACCAGGGTCATTTATAGGTTGGTTAATGGGTTTTATAAGTCTATTATACCCCAGGGTCTAAAGGGTTTGGTTAATTGGGATTATAATCTCTATCTATATACACGAGGGATCATCTTAAGTGTTGGTTAATGGAGGTATTAAAGTCTATTATACACCAGGGTCATTAAGGTGTATTAATGGGTTTAAAGTCTATCTATACTACCAGAGTAATTAAGGTTGGTTAATGGGTTTAAGTCTATTATACACTGGGATCATTAAGGTTGAGTTAATGGGGTTTTAAGTCTATTACTATACACGAGGGTCATTAGGTTGGTTAATGGAGGTTTACATTCTATTATATACACCAGGGTCATTAAGTTGGTTAATGGGGTTTAAATCTATCTATACCCCTGGGTCATTTAAGGTTGGTTAATGGGGTTTAAAGTTTATCTACTACACCAGGGTATTAAGGTTGGTTATGGGGTTTAAATGTCTATCTACTACCAGGGTCATTAAGGTTGGATTAATGGGGTTAAAGTTATCTATTACACCAGGGTCTTAAGGTTGTTAATTGGGTTTAATGTTATTTACTAACAGGTTATATAAGGTTGGTTATTGGGGTTGTAAGTCTATTATACACAGGGTCTATTGGCTGCAGGTCACCTGTCACCACAGTCAAGAATACTTTAATTACTAAATACTGATTAATGTAATGCCAGTGTATTCACTGATGGTATACACCTCTCTGTGTATATACTCTGTGTATTAATTTCTGTGTATATACACTGAGATATACTCTTCATTTGTATATCATTTGTGATATACACCTTCAGTGTATATAACTGAGATATACCTCTCAGTGTATATATCTGTGATATACACCTCTCGTGTATATACATTGTTGATATACACCTCTCTGGAGTTGTATATTACATGGGATATAACCTCTCAGTGTATATTACACTGAGATTTACACTCTCGTGTGTATTTCACTGAGTATACACTTCAGTGTATATACATGTGATATACGTACTGGGTTTGTTATGAACGTTTAATTGTATATACTTTATTATTTTTATGATCTGTTTATTTATGTTCTATTATTGTTGTATAATGTGTGTTTATATAATTGTGTGTATTGTGTTGTGTGTATAGTGTTGTGTGTATTGTGTTGTGTGTATTGTGTTGTGTGTATAGTGTTGTGTGTATAGTGTTGTGTGTATTGTGTTGTGTGTATTGTGTTGTGTGTATAGTGTTGTGTGTATTGTGTTGTGTGTATTGTGTTGTGTGTATAGTGTTGTGTGTATAGTGTTGTGTGTATAGTGTTGTGTGTATTGTGTTGTGTGTTTTAGTGTTGTGTGTATAGTGTTGTGTGTATAGTGTTGTGTGTATACGTGTTGTGTGTATAGTGTTGTGTGTATTAGTGTTGTGTGTATAGTGTTGTGTGTATAGTGTTGTGTGTATAGTGTTGCCTCACAGGTGTTAATGTTTTAAATCCTTGTGTTTCAGGTGTTGGTGCTGGGGTGAACACTCCTCATCTGGTCGGGGCCGCCCACCTGGCTGCTACCGCCCTCCCTGCCGCCCACATTTCCCCCCACCCACCATGTGACCCCCCAACCCATCGATGCTGCTCGTGCCACCCACCTCGCGCTCCGCCCACGCCGCCGAGCCTGTGGTGCCGCCCACCTCTGACAACAGGTGTCACACCTACCCAAACACTCTGGTGCCTATCAAAGGAGAACCCGGCCACCTACACCCACATCTCCCACACATGTCAGGCCTGAACGACACCCAATACCCGCCCGCGTCTACCGCCACCCACTCGGCGCCCAACACACCCGCGCCTCCATCTACACCCACACCCGCGCCACCGGTATCCGCTCCGTCAGATCGTTCAGCGTCGGGAGGATCGGCTAGCGGCGGACCTCTCTCTATCATCCCTCCATCTGTCGTAGGACCTTCCGGTCCCATTCTTCCCGCATCTACAAGCACGGGATCAGTGGGAGGTGGGTCAGTGGGCGCTCTCACCCCAGCTATGCCCGTTCCCGGTCCCTCAAACCCACAACAGCAGCAGCAACAACAGGGACAGCAACAACAGCAGCAGCAACAACAACAGCCTCCGCTACATCACCCGCTTCTAGGCTACGTCTCGCACGGCAACAAGATTCTCTCTCGTAATCTCAACGGCACGCGTGAGTATACCTTGTGGTATCTCTGTGTCCCTAGTACTTGTGTATTCCTCCCCTAGTACTCCTGCATCCCTCCCCTAATACCCGTGTATTCCTCCCCTAATACCCCTGTATCCCTCCCCTAATACCCGTGTATCTCACCTAGTACCCCTGTATCCCTCCCCTAATACCCGTGTATCTCTCACCTAGTACCCGTGTATCCCTCACCTAGTACCCGTGTATCCTTCACCTAGTGCCCGTGTATCCCTCACCTAGTACCCGTGTATCTCTCACCTAGTACCCGTGTATCCCTCACCTAATGCCCGTGTATCCCTCACCTGGTACCCGTGTGTCCTTTACCTAGTACCCGTGTATTCCTTAAATAGTACCCGTGTATACCTCACCTAGTACCCGTGTATCCCTCACCTAGTGCCCGTGTATCCCTCACCTAGTACCCGTGTATCTCACCTAGTATCCGTGTATCCCTCACTTAGTACCCGTGTATCCCTCACCTAGTACCCGTGTATCCCTCACCTAGTACCCGTGTATCCCTCACCTAGTACCCGTGTATCCCTCACCTAGTACCCGTGTATCTCTCACCTAGTATCCATGTATCCCTCACCTAGTACCCGTGTATCTCTCACCTAGTACCCATGTATCCCTCACCTAGTACCCATGTATCCCTCACCTAATACCCGTGTGTCCTTCACCTAGTACCCGTGTATT